>JANHFL010003191.1:35696-49919 GCA_032468155.1 Oxyrhabdium leporinum | reverse complement strand
CAAAAAAAGGGCCTAGCCAATTTTTGGGGGGTCAAAAGAAAATAAGACCCAGTCTTATTTTCTGATTAACACGGATATATATATATATATATATATATACACACACACACACAAACATATATATATATACACACATACACACATACACACACACACACACAGAGAGAGAGCGAGAGAGCGAGAGAGCGCTTATTTAATTTGAACAAATTAAGGGTTTATGTCTTTAATGCAGAATTGTTTTAATCAATAAATGTATTGAAAACTTCCTTTTTTCAAATTGGAGATAGTTTCAAATAGTTTAGAGCTGTTTATTGCTCCTTGGTAGTTTAAACTGAGTCCCCAAATATAGAATGAAACAAGGAAGTAAACAAATAAAAACCTACATGTACTATAGAATCTGTATTTCAGCTGAGGTAAAATATGCTCATATCTGCTTGTGTATAAAAGGAAAACTTTCTTTTTGGACAGGACAAAACAGAGTGATCTTCAACATTTATGCATTGCTTTTTGCTTAAAAAGGAATTTTGCCACATCTTTTGCCAAACTGTAGAAGAAGCAATCTCCAATTCTGCTATTTTATCAGTTTTAATAAAGATCATATTTTGTATTTTACAGCAAAAATCACTGGAGCAAATCTGAAGCATTAAGATGAAAAATACTATCAGGACAGACTGACTTCAAGTCAGATATTTTGAGTCCCACCTGATTAACTGGTGTCTAAAATAGGGGAGTTGCTACCACCTACCATCAATGACTAAAATAATATGGAAATCTTTCATATCAATGAAAGTATCAAAGAAATTATTCTGTACCAAGATGAAAATAAACATCTACTGAAACAAAAAGATAATTGGTTTTAGGAAGTAATTTTTTATCATTATACTGATGATCAATAGAATGAAATTTCACTCCAGTTATTAATGATTACTAATATCAAGCCTTTTCATGTGCATGGCCATTAAATGTATTAGTTTTCTCAAAGTTAGTTGTAAAGGACTTGAGTGGAACTTTTTCATTTGCTCAAAACCAGAAGACAGAGATGGTCTCTTTGCTTTGCTTCAGGAAAGGTGACAATATTTTTGAAGTTATCAACTCCAAATCATTTGGCTGCTAGATTTGCTTAGTACATCTGGTTGAAACCAATGGGATTTAAGTTACCCATAATTAACTTATATGACTATCAGTAACTTGTTACAGACTTAAACTGAATCCAACTCCATGTACATTTATTTCAACATAAGCTTCTCTAGGATAGATTAGGCAATTTTGTACTCCCTTATTTGAGCTTTTTGCAACACATGGTTAGCATTCTGATATTTTATGGCTCTGTGAGCCATATATTGTGTTTTTTTGATTGCTGTAAGTACCATTACCTCAATTGAGCAACAACTAGCCCTGATAGCAAAAAAAGATTTAATCCATCCTGCTCCTGCTCCTCCTGCTCCTGCTCCTCCTCCTCCTCCTCCACTATTCCACAGAATTCTTTGCTAAGTGGGGAAACAGATTAGCTTCCTTCCCAAACCTCAAGAACATGTGTGCCAGCACTTGCCAAAGTTGTATATAAGGCAGAATGCATGAATTGAAATTAAAGCTAATCAAACTCATAAAGAAAGATGATAGTCAGGCAATACTCAAGAACAGGCAATTTCATTCCTGTATTCCATAATTCCCTACTACCATATTTGAATTATATGTATCTCTGTATGTATACATACATCACACACACACACACACAGAATCCTCACTTCTAATCAGATCTGTTTCTTGTTTATGGACTAATTTTCCAAGAGCATTCTTTATAGAGCCCAAACAGAATCATCTATTTCAAAATTCAAAGCTAGCAGTCAGAAAAATCCCAAGGTTTGGAAAATATGGAATAAAAATCTTGGTGGGAGTTGTGGGGTTCCAATTTCTAAGGCCTGGGGAGCAGGTGAAACCCAAGAAATAATATATCTGGAGAAAATGAATGACTGGATAATTGGAAGGGTGAGCTGGAATGTTCCACCATGCAGTATGTAAATAGCATAAATATTACTTCTCACCATTGTCCCTGACGTAGTATTTACTGTTTCTGCTGACTTCTAGTCACATGTGGGGGCAGTGACATGCAGGCGAGGAACTCATGCCAACTTCTGAAAACATTTAGTTTTATCATGCCATTGCAAATTTTTATCTGCTTATTTATTTCTTCACTTCCATTATTTATATAGTATCCCACCTTACACAAGTACTGTAACTCTGGTTGGATTTAAAGGATTAAAACATAGAAAACCATAACCTTGGGTGCCCAAAGATAAGCAATAACTGACTCACAAAAAAGAACACCTTGTCAAGCAACAGAGTCCCACCCAAATGCCTGGGGAAACAGCCAGGTCTTATAATGCCTTGCAAAAGGCTAACGGGATGGAGACCACTTAGAAGGTATGACTTCAGGATCCAACAAGATATCATTGTTTAATTCGAAGAATGCCAAGCTTGCCCTTTCTGCTAGATCTGCTAAAGTAAGCAGAAATAAAGGGATAAAGGTGATCCCACAAGTGGCCTGGCCCTATGGTATACATTCGTGCTAATTCTGTGTATTTTTAATAGCTATTGAAAATACCCATAATGCTATATAAAAAGGCACGACGAGTTAAAACTCAGTGGAAACAAATTGGCTGCATCAGTTGAAGGTTTTCTCAGAAATGTGTACATATACTACATTTACATCACAAATGAAAGAGAAAAAATGCTATTATTCTAACCTCCTGTATTTTAAATGTCAATGGCCCAAAGTTATTGAGTGTTCCCAAAGTAGCCTCATTTGAATATAATCATTATGTTTATCTGAACTTCTTATTATCCTGATGTTTTGTGTTTTCTCTAGGCCATTCCAATAAATGTGATTGTGGTTATATTGCACGCACATACATTGATTGGAGCTACCAATCTATTTTCATGAAAGGTTAGTTAAATCTTTCCAAGGATGAGACAGGCAGGGTTGGATATATAATTCAAACCTGCCAGTTTCTCATGAGAAGGAATAACACTTGTCTGTTACATGTCACTAATGTGTACTGCATTTCTCAGAGATCTGCACTTTCTGCATAAGTTGACTAACCTTTAATAATGATATGGATTTTGATAACCTAGATTGAATCATTCATCTTACAATGTTTGAGCTATTTGGATAAATGTTAATAGAGTCTTTGCTCTCTTATAATTTCAGCCTGTTAAAATAGCAGGCTTGTATATTTAATGCTATGCTTGTTTTAAAGTCACACCTGCAGATTTTTTATCTGTATTCCCTCAGCAGATTTATTCCAGGATCAGCACTTTGCTGTTCTCCCATGAAAAGTGATGAGGAATTGAAATGGCTCAAGTCATATGATCTGCCTTGTGCTGTCTTAACCCGGGCACCAGGAGCTTGGGCATAAAAGCAAGTTCTATTTTGGCTACACTTCATTGAATTCCCCATGCAGATGCTCTGCATATTTCACAGCAGAATTAGTAACAGTAATCATTGTGGAAGATGTTCCAGCTCGTGGCTGCTCCTCATACTGGGTGATGACAAACTTGTTCCATCCATTTGACACCAGAAAAAGGCCACGAGTTGGAGTGTATTGGTTTTGAAGTGAGTGCAGGGAGGGAGAACTCACCAGGGGAACGAGTAGCTTCAGTAACTGAGCCATTTTTCCAGCTGGCATATAAAGCAGTCAGCAGATGCTGCCAGCCTCTCACAAACACTCCGTCTTTTACATCATGCTCAGCAAGAGTTCGCTTTTGTGACAAATGCATGATCCCTTGATTTCTGCCAGCACCGGCCAATAATACACTGCATGGAAATGTCAAGTCTATATCTTTAAGGAGACACTTACGAGCACCCTGGGAAAAGTCCAATACAGCAACAGTAACTGATATACTGTAATAGTTGTACACTATGAAAACGGTTGTCAATGATTAAAAAGTAGCACCTCCATTCATGAACTTAACAAAATAGAAAGAAAAATAAGGTAGGTCACAGTAATGCCTTGAAAACCTGTTTTTCTAACTGTAAGTTTCTATTCTTCATATTGTTTTTCAAAGAAAAATATTATTTGAATTTAATAAGGTACTCATCATGTAAGTGTTATATAAAATGTGATGTGCAATTTAAAATATTATAGAATTCTGTGTCTTGAGTGGAAGCATTCTTAAGAATTTCAGAGTCAGCCCAAGCCTACTGATATTGAAGCTATGTAGGTCAATCTGTTTGCTGGAATAAGAATACAATAAATAAGTCTGCATTTAACTGACTGTCCAAAATATTACAAATAAGATCAAATAAACAGAATGTAGAGTGCAAGTAGTTATTTTAATGTCTCAGATATAAATTATATTATGTGGGTATAGATTTCATTACATATCTTTCAAAGGCATCACATATCTGTAAGCCACAGATAACGTTTTCATACTTCTGACATAGTGTTTATGGAGGAAATCTAATGTGATAACTGCAGATAACAGTATTGAAATCTAAAGCAGTTATGTGGCTTGATTTCTCCTTCTCACTTGTAGAGTAGATATTCTGAGATGAGGATTTCTAAATAAGCGGACTAAACACATGATGACACTTAGAAAAGTGCAGTTTCTGACTATTTCGGCCCCTTACAGATAGGTGGGGAGATTCTGCACAGATTTTGGTACAATTATTTGCATTCATGCTTTTGTGCATACCACAATCAAAGTAAATGGTATTTTGCTCTATTTCTCATTGATATTTCTGTTCTCTTTTGCATTCAGTTCATTTAAGTGCTCTAAATAATCTATACAGTAGTCTTTATATGTGTGTATGCTAAAAGAGATAGAAGAATGCAAATCATTACTATTGCATACTTGAAAAAAAAAGCCAAATTTGTTCATAGGAGATATGTATGGATGTATGTATATAAACACACATTCAGATGTTGTTTTGAAAGTGTGTTGGGAAATGAAGATTACATGCTGATGGTTTCATATATCATGTAGTAAAAAAGTGGTTCCTTCTTTAGTTATGCATAATTAAGGACTTTCTTTTCATGGACCAAGTAATGGTTACAAACCTGATTACTTTTTTCTCATTTATACATTCTTGTAACATACAATACAATAACACACAATAAGGTTAGCTGAATTCTTTCTTTCGCTTTTTTTTTCTCAAAGCAATGCTTCATTATCTCTATAATGAAGATGCACAATCTGTTTGATTTCTGTGCAGAAGTAAACATTCAGACGTGAGCTTTTGATTCAGAGTTTTCTAAATACTAATTCAGAGAAAATGTAATTAACCCAAAACTTCATATTTGTATTCACTTAATCCACTGGTTTTCGCTCGCTGGCCTTTGTACAATGGACAAATGGCATAGCAAATCTACTGAGAAAATATTTAAATTTTGAAAGATTCAGGTTAAAGTATCTTAACCATTTCTATTATGTGCATGCATGTGTGTGTGTGTGTGTAGATTTTAATCTCTTGCTCTCACTCTCTTTTAAACTGTGGGCATAGATTAAACCACCACCTATCTAGTTTATCGAGGTGGGAGAACAAAAGAGGGTGTACACTGTTTATTTAACAAAAGAAAAATCATTACATAGGTAGCCTATGCGTTTGGTTAGCCTGCATTTGTGAGTTTGTGGATACCACATGGTGCAAATACTGCTGAGTTCCCTGTTATCATGCAAGCAATTGCTAACTGTAGACCTCTGACTTTGTAATTTGTTCTTTATGGACTAGCCTGCAGCCAATAAGCAAAATCAATAGTCTTTGCAGAAAAGTAAGCAAGTGCCAGTGTGTTATGTGACAGGTGAAGATACATGTGCTTACCAGGGGTCAGGGGGCCACATCAAATTTCTCTCTGACTTCTTTTCAAAAGCTAAATCCATTTAGGGAGCATTCGTCACTGGGAAAATGTTGCAGTGGGGAATTAAGCAGGTGCCTGCTCTTCTTTTCTCATTTAACGATGTTTGTTTTCTACAGCCTGTTCAATAATGTCACTGAGAAGAAATTATGTGAGAAGAATAAAGTGCTTATAGTGTATTCATTCATTCATTCATTCATTCATTCATTCATTCATTCATTCATTCATTCATTCATTCATTCATTCCTGTAGTATGGCGCTAGCTGTTGCATTCTCAGTGTTTACTCACACTAATCATGGCAGTTGCCCAAATGTTTGTTCTCCTGGCGCTGTGGATTTTACTTGGTGAAACTGATTACCCATAGTTTTAGTCTGCGCTAAACATAAAGAACTCCTTAGAAGCCTGCATTTTGCATATTTGATATGGCAATTCTTCTTGGCAGTTTTGGTTAGGGCTGCCTATCTGTCTGCACAATTTTCTCACCCCTATGAACATATTCATTCCATCTTTGGATTCCAATGTAGAGCAAAATCTTAGCCTCTGCCTAGCTATATTGTTGTGTCCATCCAATTCCTTTCAAAGGATTCTGCTTTCTTGTGAAGGAATATCAGAAATTCCCAAACTCTCAATCTGCTCACTGCAAACCTTTTCTATTATAACTGTTGTGCCTTTATTTTCGGTGTTGTGTCAGAAGGTCTGGACTAAATTGACAGTGGAAATTATAGGATGCAAATAGAACTCCCAGCTTATAGAATCTTAGATTTGAAATGGGATGTTTAAGCTATAGGGTCAACCATCTAATTAGCACAGGGATCAAAATTTACAAATGGCTACCCACTTTGTGCACTGCCAAGAGAAAGACATTCTTGAGTTTGGCTTGTGTATCTCAGGAAATAGCTATCTAGTCAGCTAGACACATCTATATTGCTCCAGAAATGATTAAGAACCAGTGAGTTTTGTATCTTCTGCTACTGCTGAGCAATGTTTTGCAAGCATTTTGCCTGCTACGTGCCACAATAACTATTTACCAAAACCTCCAGGCTCCAGCTATGGTTGTCACAGACTTTAGTTTTGCTATCATGTTGTTCTCCCTTGGGCGACCTACAGTCCCCATTTAAACACAGTTTTCATCTCTAAGGGTAAAAACAGAAAGTTATTCACATGCTGAGGTTGACTATTGGGAACTTCAAAGGTTTCTCACTTTGAGATACAGCAAGCCACATCTATAGAAGCAAGAAATCTCAGAGAGATTTGATATATTTGCTACTGTTCTTAGATAAAATATTTCTCTAATGGGGTCTACAGCAGCTCTAACCTGATGCTTTCCAGAGAAGCTGAACTGCAACATTAAAATATTATTTGACAGGATTTTCCTGCAATGACAGTATAGATGTTGGAGCAGGACTGCTTCGCTAAAATACCGCAGTCAATCCAGATTCCACAGCTGTAGAAAAGACAGGAACAAACATTTGGTGGGCAATGGCATTTAATAATTTGACCAGAGGCCATGCTTTTTTCAAATTGCTTCCCGGGAGTTCCATGGGAGACTAGAAATACTAAGGGGGGGGAGGAGAAACCCCTTCATTCAACTATAGCCAATTTCTATCACTATAGCTCAGTCCCTTGATCAGTGGTTCCAGGGTGACAACACTTAATCTCCAACAAATGTCTTTCTAGCATTGTAATAGGAAAGGAATCCCAGTTATGTTGCCCTCACTAAGAACTTCCACCGCTGCCTAATTTGTACTCTTGTCTGAGAAAATAAAGAAGGAAAATTAAACAGCAACAAAGTTATTCCGTTGTCAACCAGTTTCCTTTTCTTAAAGTATTCATATTTATAGTAACTTATTTTAGAAGTCGTGGCCTTCATGAATAGCATATTTCCTTGAAATTGTTATGATTTAAAGTAAATGAGTATATGCACATAAAAGTAAACTAATATATGCAGATAAAATAAATCAATGTGGAAGAAGTAGTTAGTGACAAAACAATGTATAGAACATAGAGGGAAGGGAGGTTAAAGGTATATCTATTTTGTAGTAACTCTTTAAGTCTCTAGATAATATGCACTCAAGTGCTTCTTTAAATGTGAAAAAGTAAAAGAAAACTTGAACGGACTTTGTCTGCTATCCAGAGCTTTCCTTCCTTTATCAGCTGCATTCAGATCAGAACCCTGTGAGAGCACACAGCTTGCTTTAGGCTATCCTGATGTCAGCCTTTCAAAAAAAGGCTCTTGCAAATAGAGGGTTTTCCTTTGCAGCGTAAGAGACACTGAGTCACTGAACAGCTAGGCATGGTGGCTGAAGAAGGGTCATACAAGTTGCAAAAGAGGCTGGTATTGTATATATCTGCATATAAAGTCTGATGTTTCATTTAAATAAAATATTTTAATAATTCAGCATTTTAGTCCCTTTTGCTTTCTGATGAGAAGTCCTGCCAGCCTTATCTGTATGACTTACTCCAATGGAAAGGCCTTACTTCAGGGTACTGATTCGTAACCATGGGCTGGAATAAGTCTTCCTCACTTCTCTGGCTCCAGGAATGATTGAGATTTTTTTTCCCCAGAAACAAAATTATTATGAGCACTCTTGTTTCTTCTGGAGACTTTTTAAATGGCAACTGTTTGGGAAGCTAAGTCCTAATGTAGCCAGTGGCTATTCACACAACTGGATAATGATTGTAATACGTATTGCTATATGCTTTAATCATTAATATACATGTAAGAATTTTAAGTCATTTTCTAATTAAATTTTTGAATAAGGATCAATAGGTGGCAGCAGCAGGCTGGCCGTGTCTGGTCTCAGAAATAAAGTTGAGTCAGTCCTGAATAGTGCTTGAATGAGGGACTACTACAGAAGACTGGAGAGAAACAGCCTAGGCAGGGAAATAAGTATTGGGAGAAGGAAATGGCAAACCAGTTCCATTCTATGGTTGAGATCATGTGTGATCATGCTCATGAAGTTATCATGAAGATGTCATGAAGTCCAAGCTCAACTTGGCCATTTTACTTTATTTGAATTGATTTCATTATATTTTTACAAATCACAAACCTTCATGCAATAATTAACAATACAAAGAATTCTTAGTAATATCTAAGGTATGTATGTGTTTCTTGTCTGATGCCAAAAATAATCCATTAAAACATATGGAAATCTCAAGAGAAGCAGGGATAGAAATTAGCATATGCTTAATCATTCATAGTTATTGCCACCTAGTGCCTCAAAGACAGAACTGAACCAACTCATCCTTAACAAAATCCATTTGAAGGCCCCATATTACTGGTGGAATTGTCTGATTGTTAAAGCAGCTTTCTCCAGCTATTTGCTGGAGTACAACTCTAATAATTCTATGCCGGATGCTTCATCAAAAAAGAGGAAAGGGCAACTCAATCAATTGACATAGTTTTACTAATTTTATTTGGACATGATCAGACCAGGAGCTAAAACTTTACGGAAAAAGAAATACATTGACAAGACAAGGGTTTTCTGAAAACTGCTCCAGACTTGCAAAATGGCAAACTTACTTTTCTTTTGCAGACAAATCTCTTTCCCTCCTTCACTGCTTCAAAGAAATATTAGAATTTATGTTTTCTTTCAGTTGAGCTCAACCTTTGAAGCCACTGAATTAATGTACTTAGTCTTTCTGTCAGACTGAAGTCTGTTCCTTTACAACTGGATGCTACTCAACTCTGGGCCCACGCTCAAGCCTGGCCCTGGGATTTCATATGCTGCTTCTTTTGAAGCTACACACTACTCTTGTGACTATCCATGCTTGCAGGAGAATTGATGAGAAAATTCTCACAATACATCATGAAGTCTGAACAACAAGAAACACATGAAATGTAAAACTGATTCTATACACAGGCCACCAAACTCTACAAAACTCTTAAAATACTTTTTAAGCTTAAACTTTTGTTAATGCAAGGGTTTTAGTTCCTGCATATGGCAGACTCTGCGTGTCTGGACTTCAAAATCAGTTTTATTCATTTATTTGTTCAAAGATTTTGGGCACATTAATTTATTATGTTTATTCCAACACTTAAATCTCCTAATTCAGAGCTATGTATATTTCCAAACAGGTTTGAGGCCTAGCACAGGCCAGCAAATCAAAATTCTTTCAGTGTCCTTATTTCAGCCTTGCAAATTAACTATAAAAGCTCGTAGCCTACAAGATTCAGACAAGATTTCCAACCCTCCTGCTCTCAAATAACCCATGCTGGACTGGCTCTTTTACCAAGATCAGAATACCCTTTTTTTTGCACATCCTATTTTTCAGTCAGAGTCATTATTACAAAGTACACAAAGTATACAACTAACATAGCTCACTTTACACAGAGGGCACAGGGAATGTGATACTTGACCATCTATAAATTTCTTTCCTTCCACCACTGTTATTTCCCTTATTCTGAATGCCTTTTCCTGTTGATGCCATTAGTGGATCTTTTTTCTTTTTTTTCATGGCTGGAGAGGAGGATTTTGAAGTAAAGCCCATGCATGATGCAGCCAGTTTCAGGACACCATGCAATTCTTGAATTAATGACCCATGTGAGCTGTGTTCTACATAACAAGCATAATATATAGCTTAGACCCTCTGTTTGCAGAAAAATATTCCACACATTTATTAAACTGAGCATGTTGTTATTATCAGAATCTATAGCAAAAACTATCTCAATTCAATTTAATGTTCTTGAGACTTCAACATTCAGAATAAATGTAGCTTTAAAAAAAATTCCACAATTTTCAGTAAGAAAAAGATCTCATAAACACAAGTCAATGGCTTGATCAACTCCTTGGAGAACTTTAAATGAAAGATATACTTGGCAATCTTTTGTCCAATTTCTATACATTCTCACAAAGAATATTTCATTTTGAAACTCCAAAATTCCTCAACAAAAGGTATCGATGTTACTTAGTTGCTATGCAAATAAATATTCATTACAATGGGTGCATGAATAGCTAATTGAATAGTTTTTGTTAATATTCTACTAGATATTCATGGACATGTGCCGTTTTCTATCATGAAAATACTGCCCTAGGCTAGCTTTCTTTTTCTTGTCAAGAACAATTTGTGTGCTTTCATTTAAATGAATATAAACTCCTACTCTCATGACAAAATAATTCACCATTAATTTGAATAAAGAATTTATTTTCTTATCTAAAAAAACTGTCAATGCATTTTGAACTTTCTCTTTGTACAATATAACTAATTTTAATATTTGGGTGTGTTATTAGTGTCTGTATGTAAGATATACAGAAACACACCTATTAAATGCTGGACACAGTTCCATTTGTGCATAGAACAGATTATATTTTAACATTAATGAAATTGCAAAAGAAAAAGAAAAAAGTAAGACTGCCTTATGGAAATTAAAGCCATTACTCTCCTTTTTCTCATACCACCTCCCCCCCACACATAACTTTTTCTCAAGCTTCTGTTCTTAAAATTATGTTTCTGAAAGACCTGTAATTTTAAAACTACACATGTTTATTTGAAACATATCCCATTGATTTCAGAGGGATTTAAGCATTCCAAGCTTGTTTATACAAAATATAGTATGAAAGGGGTCTTTTAGTTCATCTAATCCATGGACGTCAAACTTAATCGCATCACATGACATCTTGTGACATTTTTTTGCCTTTGCAGAGCTTGGGTGGGCGTGGCCTGCACGTGATGCATCCAACTCACAGGCTGCCAGTTTGACAAGCCTGATCTAATCCAACTTGCTCCTCATTGCATGAATCCGCTAAACCAATGGCCCATGAAGGAAAAAAATTAAATGAACAGGGAGGCGTAGTTTCATCTAGATTTCACACATGCGCAGATGAAGTTTTGCTTACTTGCGTGGCCCGATTTCTAACAGTCCGTGGATTGATAGCAGTCTGCGGCCCAGGGGTTGGGAACCCCTGTAATAAACCATAGGTGGTTGGTGGTTACCTAATAAGAGGGCATACTCCACTGTCCTGAGCTGCTTAATGGTTCTTATCATATTCTGTCTGGATCTTGCTTCCTTTAATTTCAAAATGTTGGTCCTTTTCCTGTTCTCAGTTTCAACAGAGAACAAGTCTTCATGTTCTTGAAAGGGGCAGCCTTTCGTATATTTGTAACCCATTATCATATCTTTCTCCTTCTTTTGCAAGTTAATATTCTCAGGTCCTTTAACTATGCAGCCTGGTTTATGTATCTTTTAGTATTCTGTTCCTTTTCCTCACTGGAGAATAGCTCTGGAAAAAGAGAATATCAGAAAGAGGAAGTGTTTGGCCATGTCTCAAATTGGCAAATTTCTATATGGTAGGAAACGTTATAGCCATAATAATATTTCTGCACTGTTGATAAAGGCACGTACGGGAGCTATTAGAATGCAACAAGGAGAAAAAGAAGATTTTTTAAAATTATTTTAAAAGTGGCTACCATGCCTGGATATATGTGCATTCTGATACTTTTAACTTGTAGATATAAATTTAACTTTTTGGTTTGTGTGTGTGCATGTGCATGTGTGCGTGCATGTGTGCGTGCGTGTGTGTTTCCCCATTCAATTATATCCAATTCTCAAAGCTACTTAAATAAGTCCCTGCAGTTTTCTTGGCAAGGTTTTTCAAAAGTGGTTTGCCTTTGCCACCTTCTGAAGGCTGTGAGAAGTCACAGGGGAACTATCCAATAAAAAGAAGTAGCAATCCAAAAGGAGTCTTCTACTAACTGTTGCCAGAATGACAATTCCAAACTGGAATTTCCTAAAACTCAAGCCAGCATGACCTGGCTACAGAAGCAGTTTAATGATTCATTTACAGGTATGTTCTAAATCTCTGCAGCCCTGTTGTTATGCATTTGATTTTTCTTATTCAAATGCTGGACCTTATGCTTGTCACATCTGAACATCACCTTGTATGACATGATGTTCAAGACTATTAAGGTCATTTTGAATTGTGATTTTTCTCCACTAAGGAATCAGCTTGGTGTTCATTTGCAAATCTGATATAAGCATTCCTTCCAGACTATCCTTTTGTTAACTTATAAAGATGTTGAATAGCATAGAGCTTAGCAAAGAAGGAACTGTACTTGACAACTTTCTTTTTGGGGGAAGTATAAGAAGGCATAAATTCTATGTGAATCTTAATCTTCATTTATAGTGTAGAAGAGGCAAACTTGGAAAAACACTGGATACTAGTACTTTCCCAGCCTTACTGGTGTATTAAGAGTTACAAAACAGATTCCAGAGAGAAATATACTTAGCAATGGCTTAAAACAGCAAACTTGTATCTGTCTGAATCCAGTCATCTAACATAAGGTTAGCTTTATTAATTTTCTCCAATCAAGCTCCTCACTTCTATACTTTCTCCAATCCTACATAATAAAGATAAAGAAGTAAAACCAGACACATGAAATGTAGGAAATTCTCAAACAGGAGGATTAGCAAACATAATGTGAAATATTATGACTGGCAGGAACTCTTCAGGCAAACATTGTTGCTTAAATGGTTGTAAAATCCTTTTAACTGTAAATACAGGTAAGGAATGAATCTACTTTTAATAACATATAGAAGGCAGTATGTGCTTGCTTAAAATGGAAAAGTCAAAAGTGCTTAGGGTTTTAAAAACTTGTGCATGAGACATGCTTTCATGCTGTTTTCTTGATATTGTTATGGCAATTGTTTGCAATTACTTTTTATTGGGATTTTTTTTTATTTATGAGTCTTTCCTACAGTCCTGGAATTCCCTAGCCCAGGGGTATCAAACACAAGGCCTGTGGACCAGAGCCAGCCCACAGGGCACTTAAATTTGGCCCATGGGCTACCCTGAAAACAGTGAAGGATTGGCCTGCAGTGCCTCTGCCAGTGAAAATGAAGCTCACAAGGGCTGCGGGCAGCCCTCCTAAGATCCGTTTTTGCTGGCAGAGATTGCAGGAGGCTGTAGCAACCAAAAACAGAGCTCATGAGGGCTGCAAGCAGCCTTCCTGATCTCCATTTTTTCTGGCAGAGGGTTGCAGGAGGCCATCGCAGCCGAAAATGGAGCTCAGGAACCTATTTTCACTGGCAGAGTGCTCGGGCCACAGGTACCCCCAACATGGCATGCTCACCTCAGCCCCCTGAGATCAAATACAACCCTGATGTGGCCCACAATGAAATCAAGTTTGCAACCCTGCCCTAGCCAGTTTCAGGAGCTGTAGTACTTACAGTCCATAGCTTGAGTGTTGCTCATCCATGAAGCTGTACTGTAAAGGTAACAATAGTTGCATATATCTGTGCTAATCACCTTCCCTTTTAGCAACAGGCAGAAGAAAACAATAGGCACAATCAGGGGTGGGTTGCTGGGGGTTCACAGGGGTTCGGGCGGACCCTTAACGAAGATTCTGCATGGTTCACTGAACCCCCAA
>JANHFL010003191.1:6596-17878 GCA_032468155.1 Oxyrhabdium leporinum | reverse complement strand
TTCAAATAAATCACATGCAATCATTTTAGTTTCTGAAAATAATTCAATATAAATCAGTGGTGGGGAACCAGGGCCCTTTTATGAGTTGTGGACTTCAACTTCCAGAATTCTTGAACCAGTCCACAAATCATAAAAGGGCCGTGGTTCCCCACCCCTGATATAAATCATCACATTTATAAATCATATTTGTTAACTGTTAACACTGCTTTAAAAATATGGAACATACCCATTGGTAGGATTTCGGAAACTGAATGGAAATGACAGATAATTAATCTGATTGGCTGGTTGAAATGACATCACGGCTATAATCTGTCTTCAACAGAGGCATCTGTAAAACAAGCTATTAATCTTTAGAATGTGGAATAATGTATATCAGTCATTTTTTCAAATAATAAAATACAACGTTATTTTTTTTTCTAAATCAGTGGCCAGATATTTTATCACAGCTCAAAAACTCAAGTAGTTCCCATAAATGACTGAAATTCCCTCCAGTCCCAAGTTCAGTTTGCAGATTCTATTCAAAAGCAGTTTGATTGTGTTTCCAAAGTGAACTAATTCTTTGAATGGAATCAGAAAATCAATTCAGACTTAAACTGAAGCCTCCAAACCAATTCAGACAATTTTGGACATTTCTATGCCTGAACTGATGTTGCTTTTGCTTTATCAGTTAGGTGTAGTAAACTCTTGATTTACAAGACTTCCATTTAGCAGACATCAGTGCATTTAGTGGATATTTGGTTCTAATAGACATACTTTCTTCTCATTAATTGATGAAACTGAGGGTTTACTAAAATTGAATCATATTGATCTGATTTGATTATCCAGTTTGAATAATTAAAAATACACACTTAAAATGCTTACAATGTAGTGTAAATTCCTTTGTTTAATTTATAAGAATGCATTATAATATTTTTCTGTGAATGATCTGAAGATTTTTTAGAACTATGAGGCTTATCACAGGTGTGAATAACAACGTACTTGTGTTATGACACCAACAATTTGTTTGAAGTTTTTATATGCATATAGGGAAGAAATTGTATCATTATTTGTAAATAAAAGCAAAATTTAGATAATATCTCTTATTCATGCTGAAATAAAAATGATTATGTCAGATCTTGGAGCATTATAAGCTTCTAATCAAAAGTATTCAAACATTCTACCACTTTGCCTTGCACATTTTCCCATGTTCAAGGACAATCTATTGAAACATTAACAGCTCACAATGAACACATTTGCCATTAATTTATCCAACTGCCATGTAAATCTATCCATGTGGTCATCAATTTTTGTGAACTCCACAGGTTAATTACATGTTTATATTATAATTATACATTATATTTTTTTATCTGTTCCAAAATGTCTTCCAATAAACTTCACTGGATAACTATTGGCCCTGATGCATTTTCCAAGCTAAACAATCCTAATTGTTCAAACCACTGCTTATATATAATGGACATACAAATATGACCACCAAAATTATACAAACTTTTCCAGGTGCAAATGTAACACAGATTAATGTTGAATAGATATCTTCACTGAGATACCCAAAATAATCCTTCAACATTTTTCTTGGTTAATGATACTGTTAGTGATACTCAATTCCATTACTGTACAGGTGAAGTTAATATTTTCTATCCCCATATACACACCTTACACTAACTGAAACTGAAACTTTCATTGACCATTCATCTATTTTGAAGATATCTTTCTGAAGTTCTTTATATTTACATTTGCTGTTTAGCAGCCAGAATATATAGCATCTTTTGCAAATGTGGCCAACATAAAGCATAGATCCCAGCATTAACCCTTGAGAGACTTCAGCATTTTAAAAAAAACCCTCCCTTTTTATGAGTCTGTAATTCCTTAATTTTGGGTAGAGTTGGGGTAACTGGATGAAGCTGAGTGTTTACTGGCCAGATGTCTTTTCTGATGCCTAACAAAGTTTGCAGCAGATATTTTTTTTCTTTGTATCCTCAGAGAGAAACATCTACAACTACTCATGGTAGGATTTAATTCTCAACATATTTCAACACATATTGTTTTTTTTTTCTAGATTATTAAAATAGTTATATGCCATCACATCCATTTTCTGAGATATCCCCCTTTTTCCTTGCCATGGGTAAAGTTATAGCTGTGCTTCCAATATTGCTTCCAGAAATTGCAGTGGATAAATCAGTGCAGTTCTTTTATAAATGACGATTTCACTATATATTCCTTTCTTCAAACATGCCTCTTATCTTTCTTTTTATTTATTCATTAGATTTTAATGAAAGCATAAGGGCTATGTGCAAACCTGGCCTATTGGAATAGTAGATGTTCAGCCCAATGAACATGATTACAGCGATAAAATGACATACCTTGGCCAGAACAAATAAAAACTTTGACAACTTCTGGCAAGGAGAAATGTGCCAGTTAATGGTGCCTCCAGGTAGCTTTAGCATATATGACTGGCAATTGTAACACAGTATCTCTCAGTGCACTTGGCAGCATTATAAGGATCACAGTCTAGCAAGGATGAACAGTTTAGCCAATGTGTGGATTTCTCTTTTACATTTGGCATAGATATCTTTCTGCTTCACCTTTTGTTTTCTGTCAGAAGAATATTTATTGTAGCAATGTGCAGTGCAATCCAGCTCTTCATTTATGTTTGAGTTCCCTTCTTATTGTATTTCATGGTATTAATGGAGTACACATTTCTCTCTGCACCTCTGTCTTTTTAAAGATCTCCATTCAAGACTACAGTACCCTTGGGCTACTGGTAATGTTTAATAACTTTCTACACTGGTAGTTCTTTCTTTGTCATTACACCAAGGCTTTTCTTACTTTAGTATATAAAGATCTTAAGTGTTCGCCTTGACTAGTGGCCCACACATTATATAGCAGTATCATCAAGATTATATAGAAAATCTCTATCTTTTAAACTGTTACAATGGATGTCTTGGCAAGAGCCACCTGAGGGGGGAAAAACAGAATTGGGAAAGTTGAGCTACTTTTTCTCAAATATCACTACATCAAAATGTTATTTAAAATAAAATGTTAGTGACTATCATTCTATCAAAATTATCATAAAGGTTTATTTAGAATTTTAACAGACTCGCAGCAAATAATAGCCCTTTGCAGGTGTAGCAGAAATGGAAATAAGACTATTTTTTAAGAAATTCACATCCAACTGTAATGTTCAGAAATACTTAATTACATCACTGATCTGATTTACAATAGACAATAAGCTAGCACCACTCTGGACATCTTCGCACAAAGACTAATCACCCATTCAAAATCAGTTCTAGGCCTGTCTGATGAAATGACCTATGTGGTAGTGACTCTTAGAAACAGAGAGGTGGGAACCACCTAGCAAGTAACAGACTAGATTTAATTTCAAGAGTGATCTCTTTGATAACAAACGTAGCTGACCTTTCCTTCTCCTATGCTGAATCCTGTAGGCAACTTTTCTACCATTATTAGAGATTCATGTCTTGTTACACTTCTGTGATTCTGGGCTGCAGTTGTACTGGCAAATTTTTCTTTGGGAAAGGTGGTTTGATTGTCAGTTTCCCCACTAACAGAACTACTAAGAGTTTTGGATAGGCCACCAGACAAAAGTACTCAGTGTGAACTAAGGATGTACATAAGGTGCTGCACATGATTTAAATTATTTCCCTTTAGCTTGGAGTGGGCATGATAGTCTTTCGTTCTCTCAAGATCAGACAGTGATTTTAATACCTTGTTCCTAGTGTTTCTAATGTAAAAGTAAAGATGTTATGCCTTCAAGTTGCTTTTGAGAATTTGGGGAGGAAAAACTGTCACAGTGAAGAAAAAATATCTGTATTCCTTTCACAGGTTAAGGTACATGACTTTGTTATACACAATCAAGTAACACTTCTATTAGATCTTTAAATTAATATCTGGAGTTAACCTAAATAAGATTTGAAAAATGCACTGTATTATTTATTAAAAAAACATGATTTGATAAACGAGGAGATTTGGATTTCAGATTTCAGATTGTTTTTATTTCTAATTCCAGACAGGTAGTAAAATATAGAGGAATGGATACCCAGAAACACCTTTCCTTTGGCATGTGCATGGATAGGGTGCATCTGAAAGTGAGAGAATATGAAGGAGTTATTATTAGATATTGTCCACACGATTCTTCTAATAAACTGTGGAATAGTTTTTAATAGGAAATAGTAACCTCCTTTCGAAGGCAGTTTTACTTTAAATTATTGTACAGGTATAGGTATAGTATAGGTTCATTCTTTAGTTTTTCTTTGCCATGATCTTATATATAGAGAGAATTGAATTGTATCATATGCCTGAAACTATTTACTGCATAGAAAATGAATAAATCATACAAAGGCCTAAGTGAAATTACATCTTTGATATACTTTACCCTATCTTTACATGCTGACCTTGTTTATATTTTCTGAATCAGTGTAGAGAGGTGTTCAGTTGGTCAATAATCTAATCCAGCCATCAATAAAACACATTTTCTTGTTTATTAATATGTGATTAAAATGTATATGATAAAAATATATTGACTGCAAGCAGAGTTTGCATGACAAGAACAATTATGCCTTCCAAACTTAATCACTACATGAGTCCTTTAACCCAGTGAATGTCAATAGTCTATTTATGAACAACTAAGGGAGGGGAGAATATTATAAATACAATATTAGGATTTCTCTATGTTTGTTTGTATTTCATTTACTCTTTTAACTTGTATAAATATCCAAAGTACAACAGTCAGCAGATAAACATCTAATCTTAAAGTTATATTTGGTTCTGTGATAAAGCTAAAAATATATGATGATGATGATATAATGGTTGATTACATTGTCAATCAGATCTTAAAACTGGATTTGGCTTTTTTTACGATCTATCAAGTCTTTCCCAAGAATCAGGGATAAGGAGAAGTTGTTGTTTAATAATATTAAACGTCTTTAGCATAGAATGTAAGTCATTCCATTACTATTTGACAATCTATATATTCTTTGTAGCAACTTTCTAGTACTTTCTCTTTGTTCTGCTGTCTGCAGGTATTGCAATGACCACTATTCTTTTGTCTTTATTATCAGTAATTGTTACGTCTGGCTGTTGTGTGGCAGATGCTTGTCTGTTTGAATTTTAAAGTCCCAGAACATTTAGTTTTTAATTTTTTATTACTTTGTCTATATGATACTCCAGCCAGTTCTTGCTTTCAGTCAAGTGGTATTTTTAGCAGATAGTGTTTCAAGGCACCATTATTGCTAGTTTGTCAAGTCGTTGCTTGTGTGATCTTTTTGCAGCAACTAACCAGGTCAGGGCTGTCAAACTCTCAGCCGCAGGCCGGATACATTGCACACTGGCCACACACATGCCCGGTTTAGTGAGAAAACAGTCCCGCTATGTCACGTGATGCTGCTGTGATGACATGAGTTTGACACTCCTGAACTAGGTGGTGCACTGTTTCTTCAGCTTCTTTGCAGAGGCGACATTTGCTGGCATTTGCTGTGTTTTTAAAAAAAATCTGGCTTTGTATACATTTGTTGTTATGGTTTGGTCATCCCAAAGGTACTTTTTTTTTTCAAAAGGCAACTGGACTTTCTTTGGTTTTTTTTTCTTTTGAAAATGTTTCACTTCTTACCCAGGAAGTTTCTTCAGTTCTAACTAAACTGATGGGAAATGAAAGGATTTATATTATTTGCAGTCACCCAGTCATTAGCACTTCTGAGAGTCCTTAAGGCTACTTGGGGATTTAGTGCGTCAGAGTGCAAATGGATATGGAACTTTCTTGGAACTGCTGGAAGACCTGAATTGTAAACAGGAGATAGGTGGTATCATATCCCCCCACCCCTTCATTGTGGAAAGGCTGTTCAATTTTAATATCGATAGCCTTTTGATTCTTCTTTCAAACTAGTGGTTGTTTTTGTCCAGAATGTGAACCTTGCTGTTTTCAAAACAGTGACCTTTGTATTTCAGATGTAGCAAGACTGGTGAATCCGGTCCTGTTGAGTTTGTTCTCCTATGCCTTGGTGAAGTGGTTTAGTTTCCCCAATGTACAGGTCTCCACATGTCCCCCCCCCTTCCTCTCTGTGTTTGTGTATAAAAAGCTTTTTCTGGGGGGGGGGGAAGAGAATTTTACCTTAGGATGATGTTTAAACCTATACTATACTGTAAGAAAGCAGCACTATAGTACATTAGAATCTAAAAGATTTGTAATATTTAGAATGGCATATAGTATGTCTGCTACACTCTTGAACAGCAGCCTACCACACAGTAAAGTGTGCACTACACTTGTAATTCTGATGGTTGTAGTTAAAGTTCTGTAGTTTCCAGTGCTTATACTCAATTGCCTGGAAGTAATATATATTACTTCCTCGTTGTTTTACTTTCCAAATATCCATATGTCTTAATAGGCTTATACAAAACACTTAACACTTTCCACATTCATCTTTATAAATCTGTACTATATTATCATTTTGCCTCTTTAAATAGAGTGCATTTGCATGATGACATAAAAAACTTGAAAGCAGTATAGAATTGAAATATGTAAAGTAGGAACAAAATGGAAAACCAGAAATACAGGGCTTTCACACAAATAGTGCTGTTCCTAATACTTTTCAACTTAACCACTTTTACTGGTGAAAAAGAAAACAATGTTATGAATTCATATATCCAGTTTTTCTGATAGTGAGATTGCACACTGTTTACATTATTATTAGCAGCATAAATTTCACACAAAAATGAATGGGCAGCCAATGTAAAACATAAGCACTATTAATAAGTTGAAATTATAAATGTAATAAATAAGTTTAATGGTACAAAACTGATACAATAACATAAGCATCTGGCTTCTACATATGTTCTTGCTACTATATTGTATGCTAACTGAGGCTTCCACGTTATCTTTAAGGACAAACCCTCACTGAATTTACAATTAGATTCAAATTCGATAATTTTAATATCTTTCTTTTTTTCCAATCATTTCAATGCTCAGTTTTCACAGTGTATTTTATAACTGGAATGACCATTTTTAAACTGTTCTAATCTTTGTTATCATAGAAATATTCCTATTTCTCATAATCTTATAATTGCTTTTCTCCCTAGGTTTAATCTCTTATTTACTTCTTTAATATACAATCCATCTTAAGCAAAAGAAAACAAAATTATCACTTTCAGTTGTTTGCTGTAAACTATAAGTTAATTACATTTGCTGATTTATTTTACTTTTGTATTCTTAACATTTAACATTAATTCAGATTTTGCAGTTAAATTTTAAATGGCAAGTGGTATCATCTTCATGTCAAATTGTTAGTGTTTCAACCTATAATTTTTTTATTGTAGCTGTCATCTTACATCTTACATTTTAAGTAAATATGGGAACAACATACTGCACATGCTTATCTTACTCCCTTTCCAATTCTGAACCATACTGTTCCCCTAAACATAGCTCTTAGACTAGTTTCTTATTAATTCTAAAGGTTACTGAGAATAATCAGATATTCTGGCACACCCATTAGTCTTAATATAGTCCCCATTCTGACATGATCTCTGCATTCAAAGTCAATAAATCAAAGGCACATTTTAAATTCTCTTGTTCCCTTCATCAAATGTTAGTTCTGGTCTCTGCCTTAAACCTGCCTCTTCATTTAGCAAACATTTCTCAATATGTGACTGTATTTTTCTTTATAAGATCTTGAGGGAGAAAAAAAACTTTGCCGAAGAATCAGTGAACTGGTTTTGTAATTTGCAAATTATCTTGCATCTCTCTTTTATAGTATTGGCATGTACCCAATCTTTATCAATCCCTAGTCCACACAATCTTGCTCTATATTTGTTGACATATAGTTATCAGCACTCTCACAGACCCCACTCCTACAGTTTTAAATAGTGCAATAGTGCAACCTTGCCATTGCTATGCGTTTCATACTTGACAACTTCATTTTGTACATTGTCATTGTACAGTAATATTTATAAATTGTTTGAATGCAGTCTTTCCAACTTCCTTTAGTTCCATTTGCTTTTATTAGATCTTTTCTACTTTTATTTATAAACATTCCACTTTAGCAGTAATTTACCATGATTTTTCTGGTCTGAAAATGACCCGTGGGGTTTCTTTTTTGTGATTTTTATTGTTATTTTTGTCTGTTTGTTGATATTCTTCATTGAGATTTATTTCTTCATCCTTTCTTACCAGATAGCAGAAGTCTGCATTCAGTTTTATATATCCTTGTTGTTGCCCAGGCTTCCATCCTTTATCTGTTTTTGGCTATTGCTGATAGATTGTCTGAAAACAAGTTGGATGTTATTCTTTTTGAAATTTTGGCAATATTTTCTTCTTCAATTTTTACAGGGTCTTTTATCCATTCCCATAGTTTCTTGGGTTCTCTTTTACATAGGTTAAATATACTGAATCTATTCCTTAGATTGATTTTATATTCTAATTATATAGCCTCTAAGTCTCTTTAATTTACTATGTTTAACCTATATTTTTAATGCCAGCAGTTCGTTGTCTGTTTCACAATCGGAATCTGGAAGAAACTCAGCTGATTGGATGCTACCTTTGCAACATCTGTTTTCTGTTCCATAGCCATTTTTTTTCTGATATTATAAGTACAGTAAGATCTATGCATAGAATCTGAATTTACATAATTTGAAACAGTTGTTTGCAAAGACATTTTCAGCAGAATTCTCTTAATTTATCTCCTGCAATATAGCATTTAACCAGTCCAAATGAGATTTAGTAAATGACTTCTACCACTGCATCTGTAGTTAATGTATATACCTATGTAACATTGATAGTCAGTGAATATGTGCAAATTTTAAAAGATACGATACTCTAAGTTACTTGATTATAGCTAAGCTCTTCTATGGAGTCCAGACAAGGAACAAAAACCACAGTTTCATGAGTTTCCCACAAACCACACTGCCCTTATTTTGAGGTTACAGTAATAAGTTTGTAATCACTTATTGCCCTTTCTTTATTTTTACTTTTCAGACCCCTTTTGCTTCTGTGGCTGGGATTACTGTTTGCATGACAGTTATCTAGTCTATGGCCCTTTGCTCTGTCTCCCAAAGCCATTCCCACACACCATTACGTCATTTATTTAGCTATGTCCTTTTTTGAACACCCTTATTATTCCATTCCTTCAGATGTTCTCATGCCCTGAAAATATCATGTAATTACCTGAGTTAAACTGACCCATCTTGGTCCATCTAACTTTACCTATCCCTGATAAATATCTAACTTAATATGCCTTATTTCTGCTTTTAAAATGTTTTCCTTGGATTATTAATATTGTATTTCATACTTCAATTGTGTGCACCTTTGTAAAAGAAGAAATTCCTCTATCGAAACTGGGCTCAACAGGGATCAGATTTTCTTATAACTTTGGTCTGGCAATATAATCATTTCCAGATCTACTTGGGAATGTTTGACATTCTTCCCAAATACTAGAGGACAACTTTCATCCCAGGGAGGCCTTATTTTGGGGACCCAAACATGTCTAAAAGATTTAACCATGTCTTTACAACTTTCCTTAAGAATAGAAAAGAAATTTGTTTTTTTTAATATCCATCCTCACTGTAGTTTATTGTTAGCTTCATTAAGTCATTTTCAACTGGCCAGCAAGAATGAAACTACCACCATATCAAAGTTATCTTGGAATTCCATACTGATTGTGTTACAAGTAATCAAACCTGAATACAAATATTCCATGTGCCATTGATGCAAGATGTGTCTCTTTCAGTAAGAACAGGCACAACTGATTAAAAGCCTGGGTGCTAATATTACCTAGGCTTACAATAAAGATATTAATGCTGAGTACTTCTAAATTGACCTTTTAGAGTGAACTCCATTTCTCTTAAATTGTAAACCATATTCTACAACCACAGATTTTCCATTCATAGTGCTTCAATTTAGTCTGGATTAAATTTCAGTTTGTTTGCCCTCATCCACCTTGAGATTGCCCCTGTATATAGTTTAGCATTTCTTCTAATTTCTTTAAATTATTAACAGCTTTTGTGTAATACTTCAGTCTGCTTCATTTCATCCAATAGTTTTATGTAGATGTTTAAGTGGGTAATGGATAAGATTGAAGTATAGTGTTTTCTAAGGGCCAAAAAGTGAATAAGGAAATATCCAGGTACCAATAGCCCACAAATCCAGTCTCAAAAGCATCTATATTTGTATCCTTGTGATGCCTCTGAAAGATGCAGGAGATATTTCTTCTATCCCTATTGTAAGTCACCCATGAAAATGTGCACGACAGTTTCTCTCTCAAAGCTAGCTGGAACACTAGATTCCAGAATGGAATGGATTCATCATTCCTCATGATTGTACTGAAAAATGGAATGGTATAAGATATCATTATATATTTTAACATATCTATATGATAGAAATGTTCAATATCGCATTTCCTGGTTGTATGCATTTTTATAGGACAAAGAAAGAGACAAAGATATGGGTAAAATTTAAGTTGAAAAGAAAACAAAGTATTTTAATTTAAAGCTATGCCTTGCATTGACGCATGAACATTTGTCAATAAAACAAATATATTCAGCTGAGACAATGGCTTGCGTTATAAGAATGGCAAAACACTGATCTAACATGAGGCCTGTGATGCAATGTAACTTTGGGACTCCATGGAAAACAGATGCTTCTTCTAGGTGACTAGTTTAATCAGAGCTACTGACTTTATAATGCTTTCAAAACCCTTTGCCAAAGATGAATTTCCTGGAGTGGCTGAACTGCAGGTGCTAAAGGCCTGGAGTGGACAGGCTGTCTAAAGAACTTCATGCCACTGTCTCAAAAACAAGCTAACTGCTGACAATAATTGATGAGCCAGAGCAATGCAGCAAGGGTGCATGTTAGAAATACCCACAATAACAACAAATGCCTATGTTTTTAAATGTGCAGCTATTTTCAGCAACAAAAGGCTTCCCAAATCAAACTGCTGACTCTTTCTTTTCTAGTCATGAAAATGAAAACACTTCAGCATACCTCTTAATAACCTGAAGTAAATCAAATGGGGGATCAGCTGGAGCTTAACAGCACTTGTCTCTCCTTGGATATCAGGTGTGTTTACTGTTTCTCTGGCAGGTTAATTTATGATCTCTGGTGACTCTGTGCCCCTAAAACCTGCAACATTAGGGTGATCCTGGAGTTTTCCTGTACAAAGACTTACAGATTCCTAATTTGTGCCATGGATCTGAATCTGTGACTGTACATATACTTGTGAAAAAGATGATAGGTTATATTTCTGACATCTCTCTCTCTCTCTCCCTCTCCGTGTGTGTGTGTGTGT
>JANHFL010003190.1:10318-23806 GCA_032468155.1 Oxyrhabdium leporinum | reverse complement strand
TAAATGCATGCCGGGTGCCCACATTGTGATCATGTGACTGGAGGGAAATGCTGCAACGGTCATTAAGTGTGAAAAATGGTCATAAGTCACTTTTTTTCCGTGACTTTCTCAGTTGTGGTCACAGGTCTCGAGTGAGAGTTATCTTTCAGGACTGGCTGGGGAATGCTGGGAGTTGACGTCCACAAGTCTTGAAATCCCCAAGCTTGGAGCCCCCTGCTCTAACCAGTGCGTCCCACCCCCCGAGTGCCCCTGCTTTGTAACCAACGGGGGGGGGAATCCTTTTCCTCTGCAGCTTTCACGTTCTTTGACCCCAACGATCCCGCCTGCCAAGAAATCCTCTACGATCCCATCACCACCGTCCCAGAGCTGTTCGCCATCATCCGCCAATGGGTTCCCCAGGTGCAGCACAAGATCGACATGATCGGCAATGAGGTGAGCGGGCGTCGGGCGGACAAACCCCCCCCCCAGGATTAAGTAGTGAAGGCACCAGGGTAGGAACCGGGAGACTGGGAGTTCTAGCTCATCCTTAGGCATGAGAGCCATGTGGGAGACCTTGGGCCAATCACTAGGGGATGGTGAGTCCTAGTCCCACCTTAGGCATGATAGACAGCTGGGTGACTTTGGGCCAATCACCAGGCGACGGTGAGTTCTAGTCCTGCTTTAGGCACGAAAGGTGGCTGAGTGATTCCAGGCCAATCACCAGGAGGCTGGGAATTCTAATCCCGCCTTAGGCACGAAAGCCAGCGGGGTGGGCCAATCAGCAGGTGACAGTGAGTTCTAGTCCTGCCTTAGGCACAAGTGCTGGCTAGGTGATTTTGGGCCAATCATCAGGAAACTGGGAGTTCTAGTCCCGCCTTAGGTGTGAAAGCTGAATTCATTTAACAGCTGCATGATTCACTTAACCATGATGAAAATGGTCATGGAATTGATTCTGTATCATAACGAGTTGCTGAGGGACCAACATTCCAGACCGCATTGTGGTTGTAAGTTGAGGACTACCGGTAGCCTCTTCCTTGTTCTTGTGTCCCCTTCAGATCCTGAAGCGTGGATGCCACGTCGATGACCGGGATGGGCTGACAGATATGACCCTCCTGCATTACGCGTGTAAAGCCGGCGCACACGGTGTGGGTAAGGCACAATTTATATCTATTTATTTACATTAAATGTATTTGTCGGCTATCTTGCCCCCGAGGCGACTCTGGGCGGCTTACAACATTAAAAGCTATGAAACCAGGAAACAGGCATATTTCCAAAGACGATAAAAAAGATGGATTTGTGCTTTTACTGGTAGATGCATGAAGCTTAGACTTGTGCTGAGTTGCCCAAACACACAACTGAAGTCTGAAGTTCCTGAGCCCCTTCTTGGCAACACTCTCCTTTCTTATAAAATTTAGATTACAATGATCTTGTATCCTTTATTTCAGAAAGCTGTCCTTGATTAGAATATGCATTTTGGTATAATTTTTCTTGATTTGGCGCTTGAATTTTCCTTTACCAAGCAAAATTATAAACATTTTTTTTAAAAAAAAATCCTTCTCGTTGCCTCTATTTCTTTTTCCCAAGAAAAGAGGGTCATTGTCGTTTAGATTACAATTTAGCTCACTGGGACTTGAAGCAAAACAAAAGGCCATTTTTAAAGTACTTGCTAATAAATTCTTTTTACTTCACGTCACTTCACTTTTTAATTCATGTTTTACTTCCTTTTATTTTATTTTATTTTATATTTTACTTTTTTATTTTATTATTTTATTTTTTTATTCTATTGATTTGTGTGCCCCTCCCTTCTCACCTAGAGGTGACCTATGGGGTCAGTTCCCTCTGGGGAGGCTTTTGAGGGAGCTCACCTGTGCTTTTCCTCCTCCCAGGTGATCCCGCTGCCGCCGTGCGCCTCTCTAACCAGCTGCTGGTTCTGGACGCAGATGTGACGCTGCGCAGCCGCTGGACCAACATGAATGCCCTCCATTACGCAGCTTACTTTGACGTCCCCGAACTCATCCGCATCCTCCTTAAAGCCTCCAAGCCGAAAGGTGTGTTTGCACGAAGGAGGTGGGACACGTTGCCCGGGTGACGGGAAGCCAAAGTCACCTGGCACTTTCGCTGACGTTTGCTTCAATCGCCGTTTTTAAGTCAACCAATTCACAGTTCAGGGCGGCGTTTGGCAACCTTGGGAATTTGAAGAGGGGTAGACTTCAACTCCCAGAATTCCCCACCCCTCCTCAAGTACAATAGCGTGCCGGCTGGGGAATTCTGGGAGTTGAAATCCTCACGTCTGAAAGTTCACTAGCATGTACGCTGGGGAATTCTGATTCCTGGTTGCTAACCTGTGGGAATCTGTTCCTGGTAACCAGCAGCTCCTCTCCTGAGATCCCTCCACTCCGTGGCAACCTTCCATGTCAGAAGGAAGGGACTCTCTGCTAATCCCTGCGGTCTGTGATACTCAGTAAAGCAGGAACTGCTCTCGCGTTTTGCTCCCGAGATGCAAGGAACAGCAAAAGGGTTGGGAGACTTTGAAGCAGGAAGTGTTGGGCTGGCGCTCACGGCAGAGATGCTAAAATATTGGTCAGATGTGGAGAGCCAGCCCTGTTGTCTAGGAGCCATCGCAGGAAGCAGAGCGCACCAATTTGTGCTAGGGATGTAAGGATTATTGTGAGATCTGTGGCGCTGCTACGCCTCACAGCTTTCCTTCTAAGCCAGTGTTTCTCAACCAAGATGGGTGGACTTCAACTCCCAGAATTCCCCAGCCAACAGGGGGGAGGGAAGTCCACTCCGCTTCAAATACAATAGCAGGTTGGTTGGGGGATCCTGGGAGTTGAAGTCCGCCTGTCTTAAAGTTCCGTAGCAAGTTAATGGGGGAATTCCAGAAGTTAAATTCCACACGTTTTAAAGTTCACGACATACGAGCATAGTTGCTTGTAGCTTTCGAAGAGCTTCGTGGACGTTGTGGCTGGAGAAACCTCACATGGGACATGAAGAGGCCGGGCCTTCCTTCCTTCCTTCCTTCCTTCCTTCCTTCCTTCCTTCCTTCCTTCCTTCCTTCCTTCCTTCCTTCCTTCCTTCCTGCCAAGGCCAGGGGCTGTACAGAGCTTAATATTTTGCAAATACGGCCTAAAATAATTCAGAATCCCGACTGAGTCTATATTGTCTTTTTCCTGAAGTTCTCAACTCGACGTGCAGTGATTTCAACCACGGGACTGCCTTACACATCGCTGCTTCGAATCTCTGTTTGGGGGCCGTGAAGTGTCTTCTGGAGCATGGGGCCAACCCCACGGTCAGGGTGAGAAAAAAAGGGGGGCAGAAGTAGTGGGCAGACGGGTTTTTAACTGACAATAAGAAAGACCCCTATTCTCAGGAACATGGATCCAACGCCTTCAAAACGGTTGTTTATTATTGTTATTGTTATTCGGTGCAATTAGATCCTCTATTAGACACGATCCGTTTGTTTTATACACGTTGATGACTTTGGATCAACTCCTCTAGACGGCTGCCGGAGGGACAAGACACCAAATGATGCTCACATACCAAAAATGTGTCAAACCAGATGCAAAAATTAGATTTTGAAGGTGACGTATAAATAGCCCAGCCTGTTAGTCAGGAGACTCGGTGTTGGCCAGCACTCCAGCGACGCTGCTGTAGGTGAGATGAGCCGAAGGCAAATGGCTGTCACCGCGATACAGAAAAGATGTTGAGACCCTAGAAAGAGTGCGGAGAACAACAGCCAAGATGATCGGGGGGGCTGGAGGCTGAAACATACGAGGGACGCCTGCAGGAATTGGGTGTCTCTAGTCTGGGGAAGGGAAGGATTAGGGGCGACATGATAGCAGTCTTCCAATATTGGAGGAGCTGCCACAAAGAAAGGCGGGGGTGGGTGGGTGTCCATCTATTCTCTGAAGCACCAGAGGGCAGGACAAGAAGCAATGATGGAACTAATACAGGAGAGAAGCATCCTACTAGAAGCATCCTACTACAGTGAGGACAATTAACCAGTGGAAGAACTTGCCTCCAGAAGTTGTGTGTGTTCTCCGTCACGGGAGGCTTTTAAGAAGAGATTGGGCAGCCGTTTGTCTGGAATGGGTTAGGGCCTCCTCCTGCTTAAGCAGGAAGTTGGACTAGATGACCTCTCAGATGCCTTCTGACTCTGCTATTCTTCGTTGAAAGCAGCCAGCCTTGCTTGGTGTTTCAGGAAGGCCCACGCACCGAGAAGGGGGCCTCTCCAGGCCCCCTTCAACCTTATGAAGAGGGCCTTTGATGCCATCGGTGGAAAGACCCCGCCTTGTCCTCGGGTGGGAAAGGCTGCATTGTGCCCCCTCTCTCTTTCTCTCCACAGAACAGCAAAGGGCAGGTCCCAGCTGATGTCGTGCCGGACCCCATGGACATGACGCTGGACAAGGCCGAGGCCGCCATGATCGCCAAGGAGCTGAAGCAGTTGCTGCTGGATGCCGTGCCTTTGAGTTGCAGCCTGCCCAAGGTCACCCTGCCCAACTACGACAACATTCCCGGGAACCTCATGCTTCTCTCTCTCGGCCTGAAGCTGGGTGACCGGGTCTTGGTGGACGGGCAGAAGGTAAGGAAGGACCCGAGAGAGGTTTGCCCGCAGGTCTCTGTCAGGCTCCTTGGAACAGCCTGTTTTTGCATCCGTTCCCTCCTAAGGATGGGGAAGTTGCCACTGTGGAGGTTGCCAGCCCTTTGAGGGACTCTGATATTGCAAGAATTGCAGAATGGCTCTCTCGATGTTGTAGAGGATGATTACAGAATCCTGAAAGCCGGGCAGATTTTCCTCTCTTATACCAAAGAGAATCAAGGCAGGACTGTCTTGAGTTTCTTCCTCACCTTTTCCCCCTATCCTGGGACAGAACGATATTTTCTGTTAACAGCTTCTGTTTACCTTGTCAAAGCTTTGTCTGTGTTATTCTATAGTTGTGTAGCCAAAGGTAACCAATAGGTCCTGAGATTAGATTTGGTGGAAGGAAGGAAGGAAGGAAGGAGAGGAAGGAGAGGGTTGGAGGGAAGGAAGGAAGGAAGGGACATCTGTGTGCAGACCAAGAACATAGCCACTTCTGCAGCACCCCTGAAAATTTGGGAATCTCTCAAACTGTACAGAGATTTAACGTTGTTTGCGATCTGCATAGCATTTGGGGTGAGCTACATACACATTACACTGCCATCCAAATATCCACCTGCGCTAGTCAGGCCGTTCAGACAGGTGGTGCGCAGGTAATTTTCTATTCTCCGAGCGCAATTTGACCCCATCGTGTTGTGCTACTTACAGGTGGGCACCTTGCGTTTCTGTGGCACGACTGAGTTTGCCAGCGGCCAGTGGGTCGGCGTAGAGCTGGACAAGCCCGACGGCAAGAACGATGGCAGCGTGGGTGGCATCCGCTACTTCATTTGCCCACCAAAGCATGGTGAGTTTTAGCAGAGGTTTAGCACAACCGACAAAGAACTCCCCCTCCGTCAGATTCAGATCCGTCAAACGCCGGAGAAGTCGAGACACGTCCATGGTGGATTTACTGCCAGCGTTGTTCATCTGGGGCTCTCCTTTTCTTCTCCCTTGCCTTCCCAGGGCTCTTTGCCTCAGTGTCCAAGATCTCCAAGGCTGCTGACCAAACACCGTCAGTCACCTCCACGCCACGGACCCCCCGCATGGATTTTTCCCGCATGACGGCCAAGGGGCGCAAGGAGAAGGACAAGGACCGGAAAGGTGCTCTTCTGAGAGGGGGGGGGCTACAGAAGGGGTCCCCAGAAGCTGGCAGGTCCCAGAGAGCGGCTTCCGCTCTCAGCTTTGACTCGGGTCCTGGAGGGTAGGTGTTGGGGGTGGGGCAGCCCATTGCAGGTGGAAGGAGGAGAAGATTAGGAAGGGCCGCTTCCTCCCTCTTTGAGGGAGAGCAAAGGGGTACAGAAGAGCACAAACAGGTGAGAAAGGGCTATGAAAGAGGGTTGGAAGAGAAAGACGGGCAGAGGAGGGGAAATACCAGCTCTGGACATGCAGGTTGAACTTTGGGGTCCTGGGTGCCCACTGAGCTTGATTGTTTTCTTGCAGGCGTTTCATGACCCAACTAAGTAACATCTTCAGTGCTGGTGAATGTGGGGGGGACCCATCCTCTCCAGCAGTCAGCGCTTAGATAAGCAGGGATTAACACCAGGCAAACAATCAAGCAAAAAGCAATTCTCTAATCAAGGCACTACCAAGGAGAAAACGGCACCCGGTAACACTGGCAAAGAAGGCAGCTCTCTATAAACAGGGTGCAAACTCCGTCCTCCCTCCCTCTGATGAAGTTACCTAGGTGGGCAATGAAATGCCAGCAGGGAAACAACCAACTTCAGGGAGCACTAAGGAACCCACAGTCTTCCTCCTCCTCTCCTTCTCTTCCACTCTGCGGACTCCTTCCCCTTCTAGCGCTGATGCCGTTCCCTAGTTTCAGAGGGCACCAAGGAAAAAAAAGACTCCTACATGAGGGTCACCAAACTCTGTCCCTCTGATTCCTCTCTCTTCTCCGCACAGCTCTCAGAAAGAAATCCTTATCCGTCGGCAGCCTGGATCGCGAGCGATTGAAGATCGACATCGGGGATCAGGTGCTGGTGGCCGGACAGAAGCAAGGGGTCATTCGCTTCTATGGGAAGACCGATTTTGCCCCAGGTAAGGCAGATGGGGTGGAGGTTGGATGGGAAGAGCCTGGCTGAGGGTGGGGGGGGTAGGGGGGGGGCTGAGATCGGGGACCTCAAGTTTCTCTGACCCTTATTAGGACCTCCTGGACAGTGCGCATAAATCACCAGTAGTGCAACTATTGAGATAATGTTTACACCGCTCTCTATTGTCCGTCCGTCTCCTTCCAGGATACTGGTTTGGAATTGAGCTGGACAAACCGACGGGGAAACACGATGGCTCTGTTTTTGGGGTTCGCTACTTCACCTGCGCCCCTAAGCATGGCGTTTTTGCCCCCCTGTCCAGAGTCCAGAGGTAGGTTGGCTGTTTGGATGCTGGGAATGAGGCTTGGGCCTCGTAGAATCCTAGGTAGGGCTGGAAGGAGGGGCCTTGGAGGTCTTTTAGTCCAACCCCCTGCTCTACGCCAGGGGTGTCCAACCTTGGCCACTTGAAGACCTGTGGACTTCAACTCCCAGAATTCCCCAGCCAGCCACGTGACCGTGGAGATGGTCCAACCGTTGTAAGCGTGAGAAACGGTCATCGATCCCTTTTTTCCAGTGCCATTGTAACTTCAAACGGTCGCTAAGCGAATTAAATGAATTGCAATCCCATCTCTTGCAGAATCGGAGGTCCCAAAGACCCCCAAGATGGCACTTCCGGAAAGAAGGTGCACCAAGTCACCAGTAGGTATACCCCGGATTTCACTCGACACTATTTGGGGGGAACGGAAGTGTTGTGGGAAAGCGACATTGGGGGAAGTTGCTGGGAACCCACACGGCTGAGTTTCCGGCATGCGTCCATGGGCCTCTGCTGATTTCCACACGAAGGCTTTAAGGGATGGACTTTGTAGTACTTGTGATATAGAATTGAATACTTTATTTGGCCAAGTGTGGTTAGGCACACAAGGACCTGCGTCTCCGGTGCAGAAGCGCTCAGCGTACATGCAAAAGAACAGAGTAATAACAATCGTATATCGAAGTAACAATAATCATAATGATATCCATAAGAGAAGGTGGTGGAGCAGACAAGAAGGATAAAAGTAATATAGCCATACTACATGGGTAAATATACTATTTAGACATACGTCCTGTAGCACGGGCTAACTAACATGGACATTTTTGTACTCTAAATCTGCTTTTTTCAAATATATTGCTAATAGTTTTCCGTAAGCTTTAACCTTCAGGAAAACCCTCCCTTTTAGTAACCAGGACTGGTAGAAAACTATTCTATATATTCAATCTAAAAGTTTCCAAGATAAGACAACCCATGTTAGTTAGCCAGTGCAACGGCTAACAAACTCTTCAAGTATTGCAAAGTCCAAACTGTGTGGCCTTCGATGTCCTCTCCTGCAGGAGCGAAGATCCAGCAGGCCAAGGAGGCATCCACCTGGCCCCTTTCGTGATTTTAGAACAATAATGACATTTTCTCCTCTCTCTCGCAGTTTCACAGCCAAAGCGCAATTTCACTACAGTCAGATCTCCAAAAGACATCACATCGGAAAATTCCATCTCTAGGTAAGAGCGACTGGGATCTGGCCCTCTCTGGAGCTTTGCAGGTTGGGGAATTCTGGGAGTTGAAGTCCACCCCTCTTAAAGTGCCCAAGGTGGAGAACCATGGCTGTAAATCCATGCCTCTTGCAACAGGCCGTGGGGAGGGTGCAAAATGATTCCAGAGCCCCTGAAAGAAGAGGGCCATTCCCCTCTTGAGTTTCTAGATCCTTCCGCGGATGATTCACTGCTTGGTAATTGAATGTCATCCCACGATCGTGCCCGAGTATTGCTTGCCCCATGACTGGGTGTCCTTCTTCACGTGGAGTAGATGGTTGAGTCTTCTTCAGGCCCTGCTCCCGTGGACCTCAGTCCTCCCCTTCACCACTTGAGGCCTCCTCCATTGGCTAGGTAGATCTTCCCAAAGGGTCTTCAGAAGATCCGTGGCCTTCTGCAGCTTGCTTTCCCGCCATCCTGGAGACCAAGCGCACTTCCTTTTCTCTTCTCCCGCAGGATTCTCTTCTGTTGCTGGTTCCCGTGGATGCTGCGTGCGGAAATGCAGCCGTAGAGTCGTCCCGTCCCCCCGTCCCCCCCCGCGCGCCCTCCTCTTCCTCCTCCTCTTCCTCCGCTCTTCCTCCGCTCTCCACGTAATCAAAGACTGCTCTTCGGATCTGTCGCTCACCTCTCCTGCTTCCCGCCTCCATCACCATTCCTAGTGAACCCAGTGCCTTGCTAGATCACATGACCACCCCAGTAGATCGTGAGAAACGCTAAGCCCCTCCCGTTTGCGCCCCCCCCCTCCCCACTTTCTGAGCTGTGGCACCACCAGTCTCTTCTAGCACTTCCTTTGAGGATCTGGCAACGGCCATTGGAGTCATTTTTCTACCGGGGAGGGGGGGTACGGAGAAGGGGGGGGGAGGACGTCCCTTCAGTTACGCTTGGGAGGCCCGTCTCTGAGCTTTCCCGCAGTCAGGAAATGTATAGCCCAGCTCTGAGATCTTCACTGCAAAACCCCACGTGCACATCGCAAATCCAGTTGGCTTCCTAGGACAACCGTTTGCCTGGGGTGGGATAAGATCTCCTGGCTTGGGCAGCGGGCTGGACTAGAAGACCTCTGAGGTCCCTAGGGTTCTACGGTTCTAAAATTGAGCCTGCAAGCTGAGGGACAACAGTCTCCCCCTAGTTTGCAATTCATCCAGCCCTTTGAGTGATGGATATAGGGAACCAGCACTCTTGTTTCTAAACCTGCTGGCTGGGGAATTCTGGGAGTTGTAGTCTGTGCACATTTTTTCACGCTGCCAAGTTTGGAAAACAACTGCCTTTGTCCAACGTAGACCACAAATCGAGTGGGGCTGTGATCAAGGATCACTCTATTTGATTGATTGACCCCTTAGGATCCTAGTCCCAAGCAGGCGGTTTGTTTGAACATCAAGCTAAGATTCTCTCCAGAATCGTGGCTTGTTCTTCCATGCCAATGCAGGCCTCGCTAAAAAGCCTCCGTGTCTGCCTTATATCTTCCTCCTAAAAGCTTTGCTTATCTTGTCTGTCGCCAACCAAACCATTTCAGAAGCCGGTCGCTTCTCGTCCACCGAGTAGCAAAGCTCTGCTGATTTTGGTGACTTCGTTCTTCTTAATTAAGCCCATGGACGGCAGATTGAAACGTGGCTTGAAATGCCCTCCCCATTTTGCGACTAACGTGTGAGCGGGATGGGTCCAGAGGGCGATGCCTTTGCCCACCAATGCCGTAAGTAGCCTCTCTCGTTAGCCATCTTCCTTTCTAACCGAAAGCCTTCGTCTTTGGATTACCGATGTGACAGGACACCTCGAAGGAAACCCAGTGTGTGTTAGCAGCCCTGCTTAGCTTATGTCTGTGCAAATGAACATACAGGGAGGGGTGTGTAGTGTTTGCGTGTCTCTCTGTGTGTAAGTACAGTACCAGAAGTCTGTTCTCTGTTGTTGTTTTTTTTAAAGCAAAAGGCAGGGGAAGATATAACTGAATCTGATCTTAATCTTTGCATTTATCAGCCACAGAGCATTAGATCTTAATTGAGAGCTTGGTTTTTTTTTCCCTCCAGGCTGGGGAATTCTGGGAGTTGAAGTCCACCCCTCTTCATTCAAGTGGCCAAGTTGGAAAAAAACCCTTGTCTTCATCCATTTTAGTAACGCGTCAGCCTTTTACTTCTAGCTTCCTCTCTTAGTTGAACTGAATGTCGTTTCCACGGACTTCGAGGGAGGGCAAAAGGACAAAATGGTACAACTCAGGGGGTCCCGGGGGCTGCGCCTGGCTTGCGGGTGTGAAGAACGAACTCCCAGTGCAAACTCAGAAAGCAGAAACGAGGTGCTGATAGTGGAACGATTCTCTAGGGAGAAACATTGACGTTCTCCATTTGCCCTTGACTTGGGTTGAGGCTCTTGCGTCGTCTGCTTCGAAGCCGACCCTGAAGGCTGGAATTTTCTCCTGGCTTGGGAGGCAGGTCCCTCCCCTCCCTCTGGCCTTGAGCAAATTGCTCACCTGGCCGTCCCTCTTCCAAATTTATTTTCTTTATCACCTTGGTTAACCCACCAGGGAGAGATGGGAAGAACCATCCACTCGTTATTGACTAGGGATGGAGGCCAAGATTGCCACTCAAAGAGCCTCCGCGCCTTCAGCCTTTCTGCCGTTTGTGCAGAAATCCAATAAGGTTGGGCTTTGTAAGGACAGGTATCCAGGGACAAGGCCAGTGGACAACCTATTGTCCAAAGCACCTGAGGGTAGGACAAGAAGCAATGGATGGAAACGAATCAAGGAGAGAAGCTAGAACCAAGGAGGAATTTCCTGACAATTTTCACAATTAATTGGTGGAGCTACTTCCCTCCAGAAGTTGTGGGTGCTCCATCACTCGAGGCTTTTAAGAAGAGACTGGACAGACATTTGACTGGAATGGCATAGGAGAGGGGTGTCCAACCTTGGTGAATTTGTGGACTTAGGGCTAGCTGGGGAATTCTGGGAGTTGAAGTCCACAGGTCTTAAAGTGACCAAGGTTGGATGCCCTGGAACAGGGTCTCCTGTTTGAGCAGGAGGTGATAGACTATAGGACCTCTGAGGTCCCTTCCAGTCCTAGGATTCGATGTTTCATGCTCTATGCTCTATGAACGCCCCTTTCGTGGGTGGGGCACTGAAGGAATGGTTGCAGGAACTGGGTATCTCTAGCCCAGCAAAGAGAAGGAGAGGGGTGACATAGTAGCAGTCTTCCAGTATTTGAGGGGTTGCCACAGAGAAGAGGGGGTCAGCCTGTTCTCCAAAGCTCCTGAAGGCAGGACAAGAAGCGATGGATGGAAACGAATCAAGGAGAGGAGCAACCTAGAACTAAGGAGCAATTTCCTGACCGTTAGAACAATTAACCCGTGGAACAGCTTGCCACCAGAAGTTGTGGGTGCTTCATCACTGGAGGCTTTTAAGAAGAGATTAGATAGCCTCTTGTCTGGAATTGTATAGGGTCTCCTGCCTGAGCAGGAGGTTGGACTAGAAGACCTCCGAGGTCGCTTCCAACTCTGTTATTCTGGTCTTGTGGTCTTGCTGTTAAAAGACCACAATATTCCATTTGGAAAAATGGGGTGAACATCAGAAGGGGAAATGGTGTGGGCATCTATTTTTGGACTGATTTTAAAAAGAAACAAAGGAAGGGTGGCATCCAGGCCACAAGAAGGAACCCCAAGCTTGCTGAAATGTTGGGGACCTTTATGTACAGATATATAAAACGATATTTTAAAAAAACCCAAATGGCTACATCAAATCTTCCAATCCATTTCATCCCACATCCTTCCCACGGCCATTGTTGCGTTGTGTTGTAGGGAATCTAATCCTTGTGCGCCCCCCCCCCTCCTAGTTTAGACCCAGGTTTCATTCTCATCGAAGTCCGAACCAGCCTTCCATAAACTGGCTCCCCCCAATGAATTGGGATCACAGTTTCCAACATTGCTGGAAATTAAAAAAAAAATAAAATTAAACTGCCAGCCCTATCTTGGAAGATGCCAGATTATAGAAAAACTGCTGGAAACATTTCAATTCGCTTGTCCACCTCTTGACACTGACTAGCAATAAATAAACCTTTGGTTGACTTCAGTTTGACGCAGGGCATAATCTTGGTTTGTGTCCCCCTCTTCTCAGCGGAGGGTAACCCCCTGCCCTTGAATTATCCACCAGGACTGGCCTAACCCTCAAAAGGCACAGACCAGCCTCGAGCACAACACCTTCCGATGGCTTTTCACAACTTTTCTTTCCGTAGAGATTGTGCAGGATTGTGTTCTTCCTGCCTAGGTGTCATTTTTTGTTTTTAAATTTTTCAAGGAGAAATAACTTTGTAAATCGTCACGTGAGACAGCCCGCCGTGCCCGCTGCTAAGCTCCCTGTGGACTCTTGCATGGTTTCTGTCTTCCCTGACCCTCCCTGCTCATCCAGGTTCTCTGGAAGGAAAGAAAATAAAAATGAGCATGACAAAAAATAAATAAAAAATCTCGGTATGTTATTGCTTATCTGTTATTAACAAATTAATAAAAGGTGTTTCTATGTGCAATGTGTCCGGGACTCTTCCTTCCCGCTCGTTCTGAAGTGGTTTAGGACATCAAGCCGGTTCAGGAATCTTGCAGGTGAAAATGCTTAGCCTGGAACAACCACATAAGTGTATAAAGAAAGACTGTAAGACGTTGGATATGCCTGGTTTAATGAAGGAGTAGGGGTGATACGATAGCAGTCCTGTCTTCCAATATCTAAGATATCCAATATCTTCAGATATCCAATATCTGGCGGGCGGGGGGGAATTAATCAGTGGAACGACTTGGCTCCAGACGTTGTGAGTGCTTTATCACTGGAGGTTTTCAAGAAGACACTGGACAGCCACTTGTCTAGAATGGCATAAGGTCTCCTGCCTGAGCAGGGGGTTGGACTAGAAGACCTCCAAGGTCCCTTCCAACTCTGTTATGTGGAATTCAGTTCCGAGAAATCCCCAGCCAAGGAGGACCACTGCTAAGAATTCTGGGAGTTGAAGTCTGCATATCAACAAGTTCCAGAAAGGTTAACTTCAGAGCAGATCAAAAGTTCTGCCTGGATATGAATTAAAAGTTTTTTTTTAAAAAGAGTTAAAATGGCCTACAAACTCTTCCTCATACTTCAGACTTCAACTCCCAGAATGCCGAGCGAGCCTTGCGTTTCGAATTCTGAATACGGATTGGTTCTTTCCACCGCAGAAAGGCGGGCTCGGCAGAGCGCAGTTTTGATTGGGCGAGGCGGCTGCCGCTCCGTGAGCTACCCGGAAGGGAGCCGGTGGGAATCAGCATGTAGGTGACTCCTGGGACGGAGGGGGCCGGGTGGGCGGGGCCAGCCAG
>JANHFL010003190.1:0-10218 GCA_032468155.1 Oxyrhabdium leporinum | reverse complement strand
GAAGGGGAGGGGGGGGGGGAGTCCCTGGGCCGGTGGCGGAAACGGATGAGGGTGACCAGACGTTGCTGTGCGGAAGGAAGGTTCTAGGCTGGCCGGTCAAGAAGACAGGTAGACTGCCACTGATGGGGGAGGCTTCCTATGGCGAAGTGTCTTTTCACAGGCAGTCCTCGACTTGCAAGGGCTCATTTAGTGACCGTCCGAAGTTACAACGGCCCTGAAAAAAGTGACTTATGACTGGTTTTTCAGGCTTACGACTCTTGCAGCATCCATTCATGGTCACGTGATCACAATTCAGACGCTCGGCAACCGACCCATACTTACGTCGGTCGCAGCGTCCCGGAGGGGTCACGCGATCCCCTTTTGCGACCTTCTGACCAGCAAAGCCGATGGGGAAGCCAGATTCACTTAGCAACCGTGTTCCTAACTTAACAGCTGCAGCGATTCACTTAACAACTCTGGCAAGAAAGGTCGTAAAATGGGGCGAAACTCACTGAACAAATGTTTTGCTCAGCGACAGAAATTGTGGCTGTAAGCCGAGGACTACCTGCCTTTATTATTTATGTGTGAAACAAATTTATACAACTGCCCAACTCACATACTCGGGGCAGCTTCCAACATAATTCCCAGCAGGTCCCCTTTCCTGCAATCAGAATGCAACTCCAATCAATCAATCAATCAATCAATCAATCAATCAATCAATCAATCAATCAATCAGTCAGTCAGTCAGTCAATACAGGCAGTGATTCGCTGAACAACTGTGGCAAGCAAGGTGGTAAAACGGGCCCAAACTCACTGAGTAGCTGTCTTGTTCAGCCAGAGAAATGTTGGGCTCGATTGTGGCCGTATGTCGAGGACTGCCTGCAAAGAACCTGTCCCGTCGTGAAGATCTTGGAGGATTGTGGTGGGGAGGAAATCCGGGCGCCCGTTTCTAAGCGTGTGCTTGGCGTGTTCCCCGTCCTCTGCCTACCATGCAGGCGCAGAGCAGTTTCCCAGAGGAGGGGGAGCCCTGCAGCTGCCCGGGGGCTCATCCGACGAAAACAGATGTTTCGCGTGAGTTCTGGAATCTTCTTTTCGGTCCCTGCTATTTAGTTCCCTTTCAAAAAAAAAATAGCCACGTCAGCCCTTTAAGTCCCCTGTTTCGTGTTCTTGAGAAAGTCTGTGTGTCGTTAGCTGTTGACCCGCTCCCCAAATTGTGTACGGCGAGTCCTCCTTTAGTGACTCCGATAGAAACCAGCCGCTCGGTCGTTAAGCCAAGCAATCGCCAAAGGAAACCACGGCGGTGCTTAAAGATCTACCTTCAAAGTTTCCTTCGCTTTACAGACTTGCGGAGCTCCTCCCTGCGAGGATCGGCTCAAAGTTACGGCCGTCACTCCGAACGGTGGCGGTCGCTGAATGAGGACGCCCTGTGCCGCTTCCTCTGTTTAGCAATCCCCCTGGTCCACATTTTCCACCGACGGGCCTTTGGAAGCTACTGGTTTATTTATTGATTTGTAGATATTTATTATTTTTTCGATGCCCTCTGTCTGCCCCAGAAGACGACTCTGATTTAGAGCCAACTGGGCACCCTCTGGTTCCGCCGGGATCACAGCGTCCATGCTCCACAGCCAACTCTGTGATCCTGCTCTATCTAGAGAGGGAAATTGCATCAAGAACTCCAGCGAGTTTATTTTTCTGATAGTTGCTGGAGACCCTTTGGCTTGCGGGTGGAAAATTTCATTTTCCACGTTGTTGTTCCTTTCGGGCAGGACACCCCACCCCCCGGGAACCAGGAGCTGCTCAGCTGCCCACGACAGGGGTCTGCTGCCCACCCCTCGAAGCCACGGGCTTTGATCCCAAACGCATTGAGACCTGGCTGGACCAGAACTGCCAGAACCAAATGGGAATCCCCCCAGAGATCAAAGAGGTAGGCTATTCATCTGGTGAAACAGAACTTCCAAGGTCCAGTCGCTTAGCGACTGAAATTTGGGGCTCACTTGTGGCCGTAAGTCGAGAACCACCTGTGTGTATATATATATATGTATGAACTTTAAAAAAAAAAAAGCTACGAAAAGGGATAAATAAATACAGTACATTATTTATGGGCTAAAATTAGTCTACAGCAACTAAACCAATCTACCTAATAACGCAAAAGTCAGCTAAGGGATGAAATCCTCGTCGGGGCTGTCTTGAGGGCCACTGAATGAAAGCCACCCGGATGGTCCCACCCCGCAAAAGCTCAGCTCTGAAGCCTTCAGAGATCCTGGCAGGCGCTGGGGATTATTGGAAAGTTGGGGGAGAGACATAATTTTTTCTGACAAGGGTCGCCTTTTTCCCGGGGGAGAAGCTGTGGGAATCCAGTGGACAACCCACCAGGAAGGAGAGGAGCAGCAGAGGCTAAAACAACACCTGGTGTTCTGCCCCTTCCTATACATCAGAAACAATTGGGGTGGTTTGCAGCCCGAGATGCTTCCAGCTGACTTCCTCCAGGGTTTTATGGTGGGTATTTTTCCTCCTTCCCTCGTGAGAAGGAAAAGTGAGGGCTTGAGTGGAATCTCTGGTCTTCTGGCACCTCACTTCTGCTCTGCTTCTCCTCCTCCTCCTCCTCCGCTGTTCAGGACTCCGTAACCCGCGGGGATGTGCTCCCACCGGCCGAGGAGCTGCAGCTCCCTCTGCAAATTCAGACAAGGGGGCAGAAGCCCCAGCAGCGGTCCAGGAAAAAGGGCAAAGAGAACTTCATCACCGGCCGGTTGTGGTCGGGGAAGGAGCGACGGGTAAGGCCGCACCGCGTTTATGGATCCACACCAGCGACAATTCAGAAATGAAACCAAAGTGGAGATGGGCAAGATCTGGCTGGGAGACCACAGAAGCAACTGGCAAGGATCTCCTGAGCATGTCAGAAGTGCCCTCTCCACACTGATAGTCAGCTCCCACTAAGGAGAGGAAGAGCTCAAAATTCAGCAGCCCAACCAGTTCTACCATTTCTTTTTTTAAACATTTGTTTATATCCCGTCTTCATTATTTTTACGAATAATTCAAGAGGGTGAACGTATCCAGCACGCTTCCTTCCCCCTCCTTTTGTTCTGCACAATAACCCCATGAGGCGGGTTGGGCTGAGAGAGCGACCGAGCAAGGGACTGGCCCCAGGTCACCCAGCTGGCTTTCGTCCCTAAGGCAGGACTAGAACTCGCCGTCTCCCAGTGAATGGCCCAGAGTCATCCAGCCGGTTTTCATGCCTGAAGAGGAACTAGGACTCCCTGTCACCTGGTGTTGGGCACACAGTCGCCCCTCTGGTTTTCATGCCTAAGGTGGGACTTGAACTCCCCATCTCCCCCTTTCCAGCCTGGCGCCTTAACCACTGAGGTTCTCTTCTGCCCTGGGCCTTTGCTCTGCATTTGCTGGGCTGCAAAAAAAACCACACCCTGTTTTGAAAGGAAAAAAATTAAAGCAAATGCTGCTTTTAAAACCTGTTTTAAAAAAAAAAAGTTTGATTTTGTTTCCCTCTTGTGACTCTTTTCCTAGATCTCCAAGACGCTAAATTCCCAGTCAGCAGAAATTATGGTTACTATTGAGACAGAGTAAGTGGCTTTTTAAGAATTTCTTGAGAATAATTGTCTATAATAATAATAATAAAATAATAATAATATGGACTCGGCCTTTTTCCGGTCGCTGTGCTGCACAAATTGAAAAAAAATAAAATAAAAATGGGTCAGTTTAGCAACCAGGCGTTGTGTGTTGTCTGGATGCAACTGGGGTCTGCGTGCCTGCATTCTGGTTGCGGAAGTATATCAGTAGCAGGTTTCTGTTGGGATTGGATTAGAGGCAATCCTTGACTTTCCACCACAATTGAGCCCAAAATTTCTGTTGCTAAGCTGAGACTCAGTCGTTAACCGAGTTTTGCCCCATTTGACGATCTTTCCGGCCACTGTTGTTAAGTGAATCACTGCAGTTGCCAAGTCCGTTGCACAGCTATAAAGTGAATCCAGCTTCCCCACTGGCTTTGCTGGTCGTAAAAGAGCACCGCGTGACCCCCGGGCCACCGCTACCGTCATAAATGTGAGTCAGGCTGAATTTTGATCACGTGACCGTGGGGATGCCGCAACGGTCGTGGGTGTGAAAAACGGTCATCGGTCACTCTTTTCAGGGTCGCTGCAACTTTGAACGGCCACTAAATGAAGGGTTGTAAGTCGAGGACGCCCACCGGACGTCCAAGCTTGAAACGGTCTGCCCCTCTTCTCTCTCCAGATGTGACCTGCAGCTGCCCACCGAGACCCGTGCCCGGCCCCGGAAGCTCTGCAGAGCCTCCGTCCTCTGGCTGCTGTTGACCCCGGTGTTCGTGGTACTGCTGGCGTGGGTGCTGTGCCAGTGCTCCTTCCCACCCCTCTCCCGGCCCCCCTGCCTCCAGACCAACGGCTTTGCCAAGTCCTTCCACCTCATGCTAAAATACGAGGGTCCGCCCCCCACGTAGAGAGGACGTTGGAGAACGGGGGGGCCCGGTAGGAAAGCTTGAGAAGGACCTCGAGAAGCTGCGTTCCTTGTGCCTACATTTGCTCGGCGACGGGCTCCGGATCAGGAGACCCAGAAGATACCTACAACTGCGGGAAGGTAGTTTGGATTTAGGTCTGGTGGCCACCTTGGAGTCGTCCCAGCGCAACGATGGGGCTGGCTTTCCTCAAAGGAAGATCATCCATCCGTCCAAAGAGACAGGACCTCAACGGGGGGCATCTGCTGACCTTTGAACGAAAGCAGCTTGTCATAAAGCTCCAGCAAGATCTTCTCTGCACTGGGCAGGTTTCTCAAGAGATCTACTTTTGGCGGGGGGCATAGCTGGCTCAGGAATTCTGGGAATTGCAGTCCACAGATCACGAAGGGGAACCATAGTTCCCCACTCCTGCTTTAATGGCTCTGTGCTTACTGAATTCCCAGCTAAAACATCTCCGCAAAAGCTGAAAGGAATAAAGACGCGTTACACGGGTTAGTGGGACAGTGGTTTATTTTAAAAATATTACTGCATTAAACACTCATGGCTTTCTCTCTCCAAAGACCTATTCACAATTTCAGAATAAATTAAGTAATCTTCCCCTCCTTCACCAGCCCACCCGTTATTCAGATTGGATCTCCGATGGGAAAAAAAATAAAATTGATCGGATGCTTCCCAATAGGATCGCCACAGCGCAGAGAAATTCAGGAATTGGAAAGGGGAAGAAATCGGAAGGCGGTTTTGGAAGGGTGAACCAAACCGGGTGCCTTTGTCTCTTTGGGCCCCGAATCTCTTTGGGAGGCAGGAAGGGACCGAAGCCGGGGACTCAGAAGACGCTTTGGATGAGAGATGAAAAGTTTTAAAAAATGGACCTTTTTCGTCACGCGTTACCCCGGAAAGCGAGGATGAAACAGATGATCTCTGCTGTGCCACGTTAATCAATCGGGCCTCAAGGTCTCTGCCTGGCATCTGTGCCATGTTGAGGGCCAACACAACCTCCCCCAAAGGAGTCACAATCCAGCCAGTGAATACCGAGTGCCAACCGCCCATGCGGGAATTTTTAATACGGTGGTACCTTGGCAGCTCTGGCACGAAGCCTGCTTTTCAAGAACATTCCCGGGACTCCCTGCTGCTCAATTTGGAGTCGGATGTTACCTTGGCCCAAAACACACCCTCACATCTGTATAATCCAGGGGTGGTTAGGGTCTTCCTTGCCGACCGGTGCTGCACATCTGCAAACGCAGGACGGCCCAGGCCCGTTTCTCCCTTGCAAAACTCGGCACCCCCCAGAGCGGGCAAGAGGCGTTGGATCCATCTCGCCCAAGGGATAAACCTCCCTCCCTTTTTCCTACCATCATGCAGGCAAATATGGACAGAGACCCCCGTTCGTGCCTGGTCGGCGTCCAAGTCTGTTGCAGAGAGCCTTGAGTTGCAACTCGGCAGTGGATGGGGCTCTCTTCTGCCCTGGATTCGCACTCGGACCCGACCCTCACACGAGGAACCTGCCTGTGGGCGGCTCCCGAGGTGGCCAGGAACAAACGCCAGATGTTCACCCAACGGCAGAAAAAAAAATCTTGTTTCTAAAACCAGGCTGGAAGGGGAATTCTGCTCTTCCTCCTCCTCTCCAGCAGGAGGTGGGTCAGGAGTCCTTGTCCGGCCAAAACTCCGGGATTAGAAATGCAGAAAGTAATAAAATAATTCTTTTATAACCATTTACAAATATATATATGTGTATATATATATGTATAGGTGTGTGGGGGTTTTTTTTTCTGTATGTGTGCACGCTCATGTATATATATATACATATATGGATAAAAACCCTATACGTATATTAAAAAAAGAAAACACCGGTTGGAAAAAGGGGGGAAAAAAAATAGGGAAGAAAAGAGGAACGGGCTCCCCTGATGCATCCTTTTCACAAAGCCCGTCCGTGAGAGCGGTCGAAGCAGCTGGCCAGGATGCCACTTTTATTCCATCTTGGACATTTCAAACTTTGTGGTCACTATTTCCTAAGGTGGAAAAAAGGAGAAATTATTATTTTTTTAATGCTTTTCAGATCCTTCCTGAATTTCGGCTTGATCACGGGTGTGTGTGTGTGTGTCCGCTCTGCCCTTCCGGTTCTTTCGATCGCCTCCCTTAAAGGTTCTCCGAACGCTTTAAAAAGAGTGTTTCTGAAACGCGGCTGGACTTCAACTCCCAGAATTCCCCAGGCAGACTGCTGGTGAACCAGAGCCATTGACTGAGATGGAGGGGCTACAGAAATTGAACAAATAGCTAAATAAATTTGGGTTTGGGGGCAAAAGATGATAAATGGCAGGTTTACCTCATCGGAGTCCAGCAGTGGGGGTAACATGCTGGAAGAGAAAGGAGAGAGAGAATGGCGGTTACAAGCACGCAGAGACGACTTGGAGACGGCAGGCAATAAAATTCTAGAAATTCTAGGTTTATGGTCTGGATTAAGTCTGGTGGATTGAACTAACTTCATAGAGGTTTTTCTTGCGTTGCACCGAAAAAACCCAAGAAAGATCCCGAGTTTCTTCCAAGACTTTTGACTTAAAATGCAGGAATTGAAATGTTTATCATCATAATCCCTTCAAGGGTGCAATCCTTTACTACAACCCTGCAACAGATAGGAGCCCAATGACCCCAAACGCAGGGAAGATATCTTAAACCACAAAAAAAAAAACCCCAAAACTTACACATCAGCCATGGAAGAGGGAATGTTTTCTTCAACCCATTTCAAGTCGTCATCCTGCACCTGGGAGACGACAAGGGGGAAGAACTTAAGCCCATGATGGGGGGGAGGAGGAGGAGGAGGAGGAGGAAGAGGAGGAGGAGGGGGTGGGGGTGGAAGAAGAGGGAGAGAAGGAGAGGAAGAGGAGAAAGAAAGAAGAGGAAGAGAAAGAGGAGGGAGAAGAGAAAGAGGAGGAGATAGAAGAGGAGGAAGAGAAAGAAGGAGGGAAGGAGGAGAAAGGAGGAGAAACGCCATCCAAAATTCTTACCACTCGGTTGCCTTTTAAAATCCCGTTGACTTCCGGTTTCCCACCCCTCATCTTCATCCCTGTGCCAAAGAGAAGGAGGGAAATAGCAACATAGGGAGAGAGAAGAGGGAGGGGAAGTAAGGCTAGCCCTCCCCCCTTCCAGATCCGACACACCAGCCCCATCTAGAACCCGCACAGTGGGCGATCTTTTTCTCCTTGGCAGAGACGTCTCCCGCAAGGGGATCCCAAGAGATCATCTGGAATGCATCGGGGGGGGGGAGTAGGTGGGAGGGGGGCACCCTTACAGGCGTGCAAGCGCACACTGACCGCTCGAGAGAAGGCAGGCCAGCCGGCCAGCCTGGGGTCCAGGAACCGGAGCCGGGGTCCTGGGGCGGAAGAGAGCGCCGGCCCAGGCTTACCGAAGACTTCGTTGACCACCTGCTCCTCTTCCTCTTCCTCCTGCTCGCTGCCCTCGTCCACCAGAGGCATGAAGGAGTATCTGGGGGGGGGTAGAGCAGGAAGGGAGTGTGAGATGGGGCTGGGGGCCCACCCGTGGGAGACACCCCCCCCTCCCTCGCTTGACGGAGATGCCCCCATCTCCTCTCAAGGAGAAAGGGCTTTTTTTCCTCCCCCTTCCCTTGACAGGAAGAAAATGAGAACAGGGAAACCCGGTGGGCAAGGGACACAGACAGGGCTGTCCTGGGTTCGAGTCCCGGCACCTTTGATTATTGGCGGAGGGTCTCCATAGGAACATGATCACCAGCAGGATGATGGAAAAGAGGAACCTCCAGAAGGCATCATCGATCCAGAGTTCCCGCCAGTCCTAAAGGAGAAGAAGCGGGAACAGTCGTTTAGCAGGAGACCCAACAAAGCTACAGGTAGACCTTGATTTAACAACTATTTGTTTACTCACTGTTCGAAATGACAAGCTCACTTAAAAAAAAAAAAGCGATTTACGACCATTTTTCACTCTTGCAACCAACCGTCGCAGCATCCCTGGGGTCACTTAATCAAAATTCAGAGACTTTGGCAATTGATTCGTACTTGTGACGGTTGCAGTATCCTTCTGACAAGCCAAGTCAATGGGGGACGCCAGATTCGCTTAACAACCGTGTGACTGACTTAACTGCCGGGATTCACTTAGCAACTGTGGCCAGAAAGATTCGTAAAACAGGGCAATTTAACAACTGTCTCACTTAAGACACAGAACTTTCGGGCTCGACTGGGGCCGTAAGGTGAGGACTACCTGTATGAATTTTCTAACACCTTGAGCTCAAAAAGAATAGAATAGAATAGAACAGAATAGAATAGAAATTAGAATAGAACAGAAAATAGAAATTTTAGAATAGAATGGAATAAGGAATAGAACAGAACAGAACAAACTGGAATGAGATCAGCTGGACGGGACCTTTGAGGTCTTCTAGTCCAGCTGCCTCTCAAGCAGGAGAGCCTATACCATTTCAGACAAGTGGCTGTCCAGCCTCTTCTTAAAAACCTCCAGTGATGGAGCACCCACAACTTCTAGTGGCAAGCTGTTCCCCTGGCTAATTGTCCTCACTGTTGAATTCCAGGCTGCTCCTCTCCTTGACTGGTTTCCATCCATTGCTTCTCGTCCTGCCTTCTGGTGCTTTGGAGAATACGTTGCCCCCCTCTTCTTTGGGGCAGCCCCTCAAAGAAGACTGCTATCCCGTCACCCCTAATTCTTCTTTTCTCTAGACTGGCCCAACCCAAATCCTGCCTCCCTTCTTCCTGTGTTTTACTCTCCAGGCCTTTCATCATCTTAGTTGCTCTTCTCTGAACTTTTTCCAAAGTCTCAACATCTTTTTTGCAGTCTGGTGACCGAAATTGCTTGTAGTATTCTTGGAGGGAGAACATTTCGGTGGTCGACTTGTCATTTTTAAAAAAAATAAAATAAAATAAATTGTGGGTCTCAAAAAAGGAAGAACAGAGAGGGAGCCAGCCTGCTTACTCACGGATTGGCAGGTGGCAAGATGGAAGGTCTTTGTGGTCCAGACGATGAAGATCAGGGACGCTGCAGAGAGAGAGAGACGGAGAGTAGGCGTTGTGGGCGACTGCAGAGCTCATTTAAGCCAGGGATTTAATATCCTGCTCCCGGCCTATCTGATAAACAAACGCTGGAGGGTTTGGGCGACAGCAAGGAGCCTGAAGAAAATAAATCTCAGCAGGTAATAAGATGGCTCGGGGCGCGGTGAAAACTCTTCCGCCAAATTTTCATTTTAAAGCGGAGAATTTCTTAAGGGCATCACGATTGTGATCTTATGCACGTTCGCTGCTGAACTGGAATACAAACGACGCAGAATCCAGCGGTTCTCATCTGAATTCGTCCCCACATTTTCTGATGAAAGCTTCCCCTTCCCCCTTTTAGTTATTATTATTTAGTCGTATCCTGCCTGTATTGTCTTTTACAAAGAACTCAAGGTGGCAAAGATGTCCGACGCAGATTCCTCCTCCTTTTCCCCCCAACAACCACCCTGTGAGGTGGGTTGGGCCGAGTGAAAGAGCCAGGCCCCAAACCATCCAGCTGGCCTTCCTGCCCAAGGCAGGACTAGAACTCCCAGCCTCCTAGTGACGGACCCATAGTCACCCAGCCAGCATTCGGTCACTCAAGGCAGAACTAGAACTCACCTGTTTCTAGCCTGGTGCCTTCACCACTGGACCAAACTGGCTCTTTAAAGCAAGTCCTGGGCCCAACAAGGCTCCCACCCAACCTGAGCAACAAGAAGGCAGTGTGGCTCTCCCCCCTCCCCACAAAGCCCCCCC
>JANHFL010003189.1:106263-124537 GCA_032468155.1 Oxyrhabdium leporinum | reverse complement strand
CCTTCCCTCGCTCCCTAATACACTTTGATATCATGTTAAGCATGAAGAAATAAAGCAGACTGGAAAAACGACAGCCATTTGAAGCTATAGGACTGGAACGGAACAGCCGTAAATGTTTACTATTTAACCAAATAGGTAGATAAATATACTATTTACCTAGGGCAGATACATAATAAAATGTGCAGAAATCTAGGTGGTTCATAGCTGGAAGCCAAAAAAAATAATCCATAATTTTGACAACTTGTGTTTCAGTAGTAGATTAGTTCTAAACATTGTCACTCATGTTATCTGTTTGTTTTTTGGTTTGTTTTTTTTCTCTAAATTTGTCTTAACAAAGTGTTGTGTGATATTGGGTATAATAAGAGTAAATACTGTTCTATATTAAGATTTATAATTTTATGCTCAAAATTTTCCCTCTAAAATATTTATTTACTTTTCATTGGTGACTGAAAGTTGTCAGAAATAGTATAGGGTCTGCTTGGGTGGCAGGTGGGGTTGAACTAGATGACCTACAAGGTCCCTTTCAACTCTGTTAATCTGTAAGGCTGGAAGAGAAATAGATCGAGAAATAGAATGGCAAATATGAGAAAAAGGTTAGGGCTTGTAATGTTATGCAAGGTTGAAAAATTTAAAAAGTGAACAAGATGTTTTACTTCCAGAGACACATTCTAAAATCATTAAGAAATCTGAAGACCTTGCCTTCTGTTTCACAAGGATCCCTAGATAATTTCTGTAAATTAATCACAGGTGCTAGCTACACCAAAATAATGTTTAATAGCACAAGCTAAACATCCTGACTACATTTCCGATGAGCCTGTTTATTCATTTTGAATTTAAAATGTTCTTAGTTCAGAGTTTGGTTATCTGACAAGTATTTTATTTATTTATATGCATACTCATTGTCTAGATCAGTCTGGTATTTGATATGAAATCCAAATCAAAATAGAAAACAACTAAAAAACAGCATCAAGTTTGCATCAGTGTAAATGAAAATACTGATTATGACTGACTGCGAAGGGTGCTGGGATTCATATCCAAAGATGAACTTATTCAGTGGTATTATTCTCTTCTTTTGTTGTTGTTGATGTGGTGGTAGTTGTTGTTCTCAGAACAACAATGTGTCTTTTCAATCAAGACATACATTTTGTAAACAATTCTGAAAAAAATAGCAAAGAAATCAGTAACACTCAGTACTTGTCTAAAATCTTTTGACTCACATCTAATTTGTCTGGGTGGTTAAAAGCATGTGGTCTTCCACATTTTATAATGTAACTGTGTCATGTTTATTCTGATAGTGAGCCATTGGTATTTCTACAGATCTCACACATTTCCAGTTTGAGGTGTTCAGCACACCCTTGAATGAAATACTCACTGCATATTATTTGTCAAACCCTGTAGGCATTCTGAGCTTAGTTTAGAATATTGCACATTTATTTCAGTTGCTTCACGGTACTGGTCCGTGAAACTTTACAAACTTTAAATATAAGTGGTTCATATTGAACATACTGTATAATATGTACAATAAAATATGTACAATAAAAGTCATTAAAAATAATTTAAAAGTAAACAAGTATGGTTGGTCTTTCTCATGTTGCCTTTTAGTATCCTTTTCGGAGCATAGCAAATATCAATAGAGTTGAAGAATATTTTACAAAGCTACTTAGATGCAAGCTTCCATTCAATACAAAGTGCCTAATTATTACCAGTCATGATTTATCCATTATTATTTTCATGACTGATTCACAATCAGGCCAGGAAGTTATTTCCAGGAACCCTTTTCCCATTTTCAATTCTATACTGAATGAGAAATTATTGGAATTTCCAAGCAGAGCTAAAAGGACTAGAAATGTATGCCTTTGAAGAACTTGTCTTATATATGGTTAGATTTTCAGTAGTGTTTTATTTTCTGCAATCAAAGCGTGTAGCATCACTACTCAGAACTGACTTCCTGAATTATGAGTCTCCCCCACACCTTTACTTATATTTGTACTCTCAGTACTCTCAAACCTTAGAGGGTCTTTTTGGGTGATCAAAGAAAAAAAAGCCAGAAAATCAAATGGCTTTGTAAAAAAAAAAAAAAATCTAAATCCAATGTTCCATTTGTTATCGTAATGTCTATGTCGGATGCAGTAGGGACATATGAATCAGCAAAGTCCTACTTTTAGGTTTGTTTGTTTTTTTTCTGAAATTCTGATATAGAGTCATGAAACTGATTTGAAGATCAGTTCAAAATAAAAGTGCATGCATAAAGTCTAGGGAATCACGTAATAAATTTGAGGGTCCCTTTTTTGTTGGAGGTATGCACTGTTTTTCTTAAGAGAGTATTTTTCATTCCTGAGCAGTACTTGCCATGGAGATACTTTAAGGTGAGGAACAACCAAGATATTTGTCTAGTAATGGTAAAAAGGATCAAGGAGGAGGAGTTTGGTGGGCTGTACCTGGACCTCTTGAATTCTGATTTTATATGTGAGTTTCGTTTTCTAACATTTTTCATAAGCTGTGTAGAAGAGGCTTGATCAAAACTTTGCTAATTTTAATCAATGGCCAGTTATACAGACAGAGAAACAGAGTGCAATACATTTCAGTATACTAATATGCAATGAGTAAATAGAATAAAATAAATGATCTAACAGGACACTCTCTTAAAGCTATTAAAATTATCGAATAAAACTTGTATCTAAATGTAAAAGAGGAAGTAAATATTTAACTTAAAATAATTTGTCAATACAGATATGAATTATCCCATAAATAAAATAAAAAACCTGAAGTATTAATCAAAACAGAACATAATTACTAAGATACAAAAAGAAATTACTAATGTTAGCCTGAGACCAATTATCTACATGTGTTTACTACTGTTATAAAAGCTTGACTATGTTTTATATGTGAGGACTTTTCAATAGAAGAAACTCAAAATAAAATGTGCCAGTTTGACTTGGAATTGAATGAAAAAGAGGAAAGGCAAGCCTTCTTCAAGTATCATAATAAAATGGACAATGTAATAGTCAGTCATCACAAGGACAAATTTGACCACTTGTGGGTATCTTATTAATATATATATATGTGTGTGTGTGTGTGTGTGTGTGTGTACACACACATGTGCTGAAAGAAGGTTGTTGAATCTGGTCTTAAAAGAGAAACTTAATCGTGATGGGAAGCTTAATGAATTGATCTAATCAGCTACTTTTCATATGGAATTATTAAACTGTGCTGAGGCAGATTTAGGAACATGACCTTCCTCATTCTGATAACCTATGCTCAGAAACTGTTCTCTAAAAGGAGGGGTGTCTTGTTTGAGGCCTGTCATTCAGCTTTTTGGATGAGATGACTTCATACTCTAGATTGTCTGCAAGGTTAAAGAAGTAATAAACAAGAAATATAAATAGTGTATTTCAGTATGAACATTAGTAGAATAAATTAAAAAGTGGTCAGTGAGGAAGAAAAAAAAAGAAAGAATCTATTACAAAATATAGGTTTATTTCTGTTGAACAGACCTTGGTTTGAAACAATGCTTCTCTTTTTTAATTCTTATGTCCCACATAATGTTTCGGTTTACCTTTAACAGAATATATGTTTCTTAATAATTGATTCTAATTCTATTTGCCGAAAAGAAAAACAACAACAAAAGTCAATTCTATCCAAAGTTTGACAATCAGGCAGCACACTTCTTCACACATTTTTTTTCTGCAAAGTTTTTGTTATAAGGACATATCCAACAATGAGTACTAAATTAAATAATTATGCTCATAAATCTGCCTTGGTCTTTCTGTATCAGAGTTTTGGTTTGCTCACTGAAGCAATATTTTGCTTAATCCGCTATTCAAGTTCTAGTGCTAAATTGTTGAAATATTATTAGAAACCAGAGTAATCTTGTATTCCTTTTCAGTTTGATTAATAGAAAATAATCATTCTCTTTGGTTCCTTGTCTCCTGTGACTTAACTAATTAACTGATAGAAGTAACACAAATAATTTTTACAGTTGTGTACTTATTATTTTAAGAATTATATGAAAATTAATCCCTTACTTGATGATTAATTTTTTTAAGATTAGCTAATGAACAAAAATAGTCTTCTGTTGCCATTTTAATGTATTTTTAATCACCAGCTAAATAACAAAGAAGTTTATTTTAAAATAATTAGGACTACACATCAAGTCTCCATAGGATATCAACAATAAAGAGGTTAATGAAGCATCCACTCATCATGAAAACAATTAAAAAAATACAGAATGCAAATTTCAGAAGCTTAAACTCATCAGGCTGAGTTTCCATGATACATTTATCCTTCCTACAAAATTTACAGAAAAAGAGGATTGAGGATATTTCAGAATGGCAAAATTATTATTATTTCATTAATATTAATAACACAGATTTAAAATAAATTTTAGTCCTGAGAAAAAAAAGGCAAGATAACAATCACTCAGAGCATGATTCAAACAGTCTCTGAGGGTGACATCCTTTGTGGAATAAACTAACACTACAGGGAAATCTTTGGTAAAATAACAATTGGATTTTTATGTTTTAAAAAACTCCTCATTTAATTAAGCAACCATCAAATTTTAGCAGCTTCTTTTTTTAATCAAGAGAGATTTTTGTTTTAAAACAATGAAAATAAAGGTAACTAGGTATTTTTGTCTTTTCTCTGTGTCAACAGTACTCAGAACAAGGCAGAGGCTTTCACGGGTATGACGCAAATAACAACAACACATAAGATAATGTGCATAACTGATAAAATTGGGAACCAATGGTTACCAGCCAAATTTGTAAGCAGACAAATTATATGTATTATTTCTGAAAATTTATCGAGATAAAGAAGAAATTCTTCAAGAATATTTCAAGGGAAGAATTTCTTAACAAAAATGTTACAATTGCTACTGAAATAGTTGAATGACACTAACGCCCTCATTATATTTTTTTTATTTAAAATTTAATGGAATATATGGAAAGAGTTTGCAGGCCACTTGGCCAGATTTTTGTACAATGAATTTCTGGATATTCATACACATCCTGGACACTTAATTGAATAATTATTGGCACATCTCATTTCCCCCCCAGTCTCTTTAGGACTAAAATGTCCTGTGGAGAGGAATAAATCTAAAAATGCAGAAAAATTTATCAATGTATCAAAAGGAGCTCACATGAGTCGGAGGAAATGCAGAGACTTCAGAACTTACTTTAAAAAGAAGTATTTTTCATGAGGCTTGTATTAAAATGAAAACCAATAAACTTTTTATTAGTACCACACACTAATCTGTTAAATATCCCAATTCCCTCTTATCTTTTCATTTTTTAAAATATTATCTCCCAAATCCTTTCCATAGTTTTGTTGGATGGAACAGAACCTAGATAGAACAGCACTCAGTACAATATCCTTTTTTTCTGTTTCCGATAAAGAAGGCAGCATGTAAAAAAGAAAAGGTCTAAAAAAAACCCTTGTGATCTCTGAGGAATCATGGAGGACAGGTATAATGCTAACTTATTGGAGATACTTTTCCTTAAAAAAAAAAAAAGTAGGTCAGGCAGAGACAGAAGAGCTTGGTAATTGCAACTGGTCATCTTGATGTTGACACTGGGCAAAACCCTGAACTGGATTATTTCAGGACAATGATTCCAATTATTAAAGATGAAAGAAATTAAATGTATACAATTTTAACGGGCATAAAATGTCAATGTTTAAAATTTCATTCTGAATTACATAATAAATCAGAAAATGTACTGATGAAGATATAGAGGCCTTTTTAAATAAAATTAATGTACCTTTGCATGATATACAAAAACATCTATTTATTCCATTATCTGAGGTAGAACTTCAACAAATATTTTTAAAACTGGCAATGGTAAAACACTAAGACTAGAGCAGGGATGTCAAACTCATGTCATCAGGGCAGCGTCACATGATGTATAGGGACTTTTTTCCCCTTTGCTAAATCAGGCGTGGTTGTGGCTAGCACGTGACGCATCTGGGCTGCAGGCCGGAAGTTTGACAGTCCTGGAGTAGAGGCTTCCCTATTGAATGGTATGAAACATTTATAAATCGTAAGTGAAAAACAAGTAAAAAATATGCATAAGTGGCTCAGACAGACATTTCCTAATTTGCATGAGTATAAGAAGGGGAATAGGAATGCTACCAGACTTACAAGATGTGTTGCTGTTTTGTTGTTGTTGTTGCTGCTATTATTATTATTGTTATTGTTATTATTGTTATTGTTATTGCTGTTGTTGTTGTTGTTGTTGTTGTTATCATTATCATTATCATTATCGATAAAAGTAATCTTAGCCTTCCTGTGGAGTCGATTCTTAGTTTGGTCTACCTTTGGGCCTGAAAAAGTCAGTGTCTCTGGATTAGGCTGGATGGAACAGTTACAAATTACTTGGATTGGGCTTTAGAAATTGTCAAATTTGTGGAAGACCAAAACAACCCGTCCCCCAAAGAGGTGGATAACAAAACCTTAGAAAATAGTAATAAGATTCAGGGTTAAAATTGTTATCCATTGAAAGGATGGCATTGGGGTCACATAAAAATCTCTACCCCAATGGAGGTTATGTGCCAGAAATCCTCAGCCCCATCACAAGGGCGTGAAAAATATATGTGGGGGTCTGCCACCATTATTAGATAAACCCAAATAAAAAATAAACAACATGTAAATCTAAATATAGTTAGCTGTTTAATAGAACAACTATGGTGAGACTATCTTACAAGTCTAAATGTGTTACCTTTTCTCCCTCTTTTATCTTTATGAAATTGGAATGGGGTGGTCTGTCTGAGGGTTTTATATCCTGGGTTCTAGTTTTACTTATTTGACTGTAGTGAGTCTTCCTTCTGTCCTTTAAAATGTCATAATTTTCATTCACTACAGGATCTGAAAGAGGAAACGAATGAAGGGACTATAAACAGAAATTTTCGTAACAATATTCCATTTAGAGTTAACACTAAAATCGGAAAAGGAACCCTTCTGCATAAAGAATAACTACTTGTTAGGATTCAGTTCTTATTTATTTCATTTCATCCAGACCTCAATAACTTCTACACTTCAAATAAAAATCTTCATACTGTCCCTGGCTTCACCTGGGGTGAAGATGTAGACTTATGTGATAAGATATGATAAGATATACTGATGGTGTTTCATAGCCATTTCATTTAGATATTAAACAGAAGGGAGAGGATTGAGACCTTAAAAATAAATGCTCATTTGGTTGATCACTCCTTCTTCATTGATACTAACTGGAACAATTCATTTTTAAAGGGATTGAACTACTGAAGCACAGGAAACCCGATTCCCAACTCTCAGGCAATCCAGTAAGATACCGTGGCTAATGGAGTAAAACACTGCGGAGTGCTTTAAATTCTGGATGCCCTCCTCCAGCCACAATCTGATAAATGTCATCAACTGGAGAGATCAATGTTATTATTCCATTCTGTTGCCAGACCTGAATTCAGACCAAAAAATGTTGTAGATAATCAGCTTTTAGATTATTTCCTATCAGCTTTTCAACATTGTTTCCTAGAAAAGGAAGAATGGAGACCAAGTTAAAATTCTCCAAAATTACAGGATTCCTTTAGACAGGACATGTAACAGAATAACAGAGTTATAAGGGACCTTGGAGATCTTCTAGTTCAACCCCCTATACCATTTCTTATAAATGATTAGCCAATCTCTTCTTTAAAACCCCAGTGTTAGAGCACTCACAAATTCTAGAGGCAAGTTGTTTCCTTGATTGTTTTAACTGCCACAGAATTTCTCCTTAGTTCTAGGTTGTTCTCTTTCTCTCTCTTCCATCTATTGTCCTGCCTTCAGATGCTTTGGAGAATAGATTGATACCTTCTTCTTTGTGGCAATCCCTTAGATATTGGAACACTGCTATCATGGCAGGAATAATAAAAAGGGGAAGTTCTTCTTTTCATGTCATTTCTTCTGCCATGACAAGTGGCAATGTGTCCTCTTTCAAAAAAAAAAAAAGAAAAAAAGCATAGAATATCTCCTGGGCTGAGCCCATCACAGTACCATCTAGCAACCTGAAGAAGCCAGTAAGGGTGTAGGTCATTCTCAGAAGTGGCAAAAAACACAGAGAGCTCTCTTTCCATTACATCAGAGTCCAGAATCAAAAATGTTTCTTGGATACCATTGCAAGATATCTTCCTAACATATCTTCATAACATTGCAAGATATCTTCATAACATATCTTCATAACATTTATAAAATACACAACCAGGCTTTATTAGTTTAACTATTGTAGTATTAACTTTGTTTTTAAACATGTGTGTTCTATATTTAATTAATTATCAACCACATGAGCACTCTTTTGAGCAGAAAGATAGGCTATTAATTAGATACTTACCATTTGTAACTGATTGTCATTCATGCAAATAGAGGCTAATCCTATGAAGGCCTTCAGTCAGAGTGAAGTTTCCTTGCAGGATGAAAAATCCTTTGAATTTGGCACAGACATTTCATAGGAAAACAGAATGGCAAGTCACATTCTTTCTTTGGTAATTTAGCCTGCAATGTAATGCTTAGGATGATTCACCTAATAGTTCACATTTATTATTCTTAGTTTTATCTCATTACCTTTAATTAACACTCTTTGTACAATTTTAAATAATCCTCCAAACTTGATGTTTGCTTCAATTATTTTCAGGCAGTTAAATCAATCCATCCAACCACCTAATCAGTGGTGTTGGTCTTCCTGGGTTCCCTTTAATTTATCTAAGTCTTGTCAAATCCAAAGTGTTCGCAACAAAGTATGGGTAGGGAAAAAAGGCAGCTGTCTTCCAATGATGCAGCACTTGCCTCCCAACATTGATAGCTTCAAGCTATTTTGTGTAAGAAGCTGTTACAACTATTTTCTCTGAACCTCATTTACATACCTGCATTCAGACTTCTATGAGCTGCAGTGGCACAGTGGTTAGAGCGCAGTACTGCAGGCTACTTCTGCTGACTGACTGCAATTTGGCGGTTCAGGCTCAAGGTTGACTCAGCCTTCCATCCTTCTGAGGTCAGTAAAATGAGGACCCTGGTTGTTGGGAAAAATATGCTGACTCTGTAAACCATTTAGAGAAGGCTGTAAAGCACTGTAAAGCGGTACAGAAGTCTAAGTGCTATTGCCCTTGTGTTAAAAGCAAAAGTGAGTTTTCTTTTGTTTTTAAAATACTAATGTTTAACAAAAGCTCAATGGAGGTCAGTATTAAATGATATTTAATATTGTTAACAATAAAGAACAATAAGAAACAGTTTACACTATTCATGTTTCTGTGATTATAATGGTTTTAGTCGATATCATGAGCAAGAAAGGTACTAAGATGGGAACAGAGCTCAAGCAAAGCAAGTGCCAAAAGAAAAGAAGTGAAGAATATCACAGGTTGAAACCCAGCTATAATTGGAAACTTTGCTGGCAGAAACCATGGTGAGCTATAGCGAATTAGTATCAGAAGTATTGGTTTATGTAGAACAATAGTCAGATTTAATATAACCAACTTCCTCCTATCTTTTTTTTTCAAGTTGAGGTCTAAGTCATAGGTAGTGCTGCATAAGTTATTCTATATGGGAATTTTTATGTAAAAGACACAGAAATGGAAAAAGTTAAAATGTTAAAGAAAGTGACCTTGACTATTGATGTAAGAAGAGGAAAAGAAAAAGCCAATCATCTTTGCAATACGTTTAATCACATTGGTTCGTGCTCTCAATGGTATTTGAAGAAAATTATAAGGCAATGATAGATATGAAGAAGCAGTATCTTACTAAAACTGAAAATTAGATAGTTTGTATAATGCAGGAGAATTACCAAATATTAATTGGCAATTCAAAGTCACAATCATTCATCATTCCCGGGGGAAATGAGAAGGCAATTTTCTAAGTATTTTTGTCTCCAAACTTTTGGTTGCAGGAAAAAAAAATAAAAAATATATGAGTTGCACTGGTACTCAATGGATGGCATTTATCCTAATACATACATAAATCAGTGATAGGGATGGCATAGAGGTTTGATAAATAAATAAAATTATTAGGACTAAAATGTAATACAAAAGATGGATTGCCACTGAGTTCAGAAATCATGGACCAATAACCAATGATTTATAAGAACGGAAATACGGCTTGTGTGCTTTTTCTTTGATCTTTCCTTCCATGTTTTCCATATGCACACGCTTTCATTTTGGATATCCTAACCTTTAAACCACAATTTGTCATTGTATCCAAATTAGGAAATTTTGATTTACCAAATGCTTACAAAGTTTGAGGTTAACGTAAGGTGTTCATGCTATCATAGGATGTTGCTCAGGATTCCAATCTAGGTTTTGATGATATTTGAACTTGAATGCTATAGCTACCTACCTTCAGCTTGCATTATGGAAACTGGAAAGACAGGTTGTGTTTCCCAGATGATAAAAAGACTTTAATTCCCTGAGGCATCATACAGTCTTGAAAGGATTTGCTGTTCATTTTAAAATATTAGCAGGATCTGTTATGGTTACGATCCAATCACATGGCCTAAGGGATTTTGCAGGTGCACTGCTTGTCTCTGATGAAAGACTGCATATTCAGAGTCAGATTGTCCACCATATGCACACTGGCCCGTTCCTTTTCATACCGCAGCAACAATATGGCTCATGTATATTCAGAGGACTTCAAAGGTGCTGTCCGAAAGACAAAAGAGCCTGAGAGGTCTTTTTATGTCTTTGATGTACAAAGCAAATAAGCCAGAACTCATCTGAGACTAGTGATGACGAGGAGTGGGCAAATCCTAGTATGATCAAAGCATTTGGAGTTGGTGACATATGCAAAGATATTAATGACTCTTCCACAAAGGTTTCAACTTTCATATAAGCAGGATAAATGTAGAGGTTCCTTAGATGGATGATATTGTTAACTACAGCAAATGTTACCAAAAATAACCGGTGGTGGCTCATTTATTAAGAAAATGTTTGGCACATTCATTTACATTGCCTTAAGCTTCTTAAGATAGAAGCTTCTTTTTGTCTCAATAATAGGCTCAAAAATGAGGAATTACTTAGTGAAAACAATACTTTGTATGTCTGTCATGCTATGAAATTACAAAGCACCATGATTCAATTCATAGATATCTGAAATTAGTACAGATTTATCAATTGTTTCTGCTGAAGCAGAACATCTCATACTGGTATAATGTGCCTAGCAATTCCTGTGGCAATAATGCTAAATGCTTTGGCTTGCTTTAATGAGTCAAATGACAGATATTATTAGTTATCTGGGCCTGAAGCAGAAATTCTTAAGTAACCAATGGAAGTAAGTAATTTTTATCTCTGAAATCATCAGGTTTGAAGGAACATACTCTTGTTACTTGCCATCTTGCAAATATTTTTTTCTGGTAATATATATTATTTGAACATAATGCTTATGACATTATTATTTGAACATAATGCTTATGATGTAAAATGTAAAACAATTCTTCCATAAGTGATTTTTTTTTCCATTTTTAACTGCACAGTGGATGTGTGAAGTCACTTAACTAGTATATCGGACCATTTAGAGATTTAGTTCAGCTCTATTTATATTTATAGTCTCATTGTAGAATATTTTGGGTGAGACTGGTACAACTGATCAGACCCTAAAGTATAAAACTATTACATATTTTAAAAACACAACAATAACAAGAAGAACAAGCTATTTTCTAAAATTGTCTCCAACTTTGATACTACAAGTAATCATGTAATTTTATGCATTCATTTGCTAGACACCAAGGACCTGCTTATTTAACTAACGGATGAAAACAAGAGTGTTAACAGATTGAGTTTACATTTTCAGACTTGGTTAATGGCTGGGGAATTTCAGCCTAACTTGGAAGACTTATCTGAATGGAAGAGAGCAGAAATATAGGAAATTTAAACAGAGACAATGTAAGAATCAGGTATAATGAGACCTAGAGACAAGAGAAGTTCAAAGTTTATTTTAAAAGAGGGTACTGCTGCAAAACAGCAGAACAAAGTTTGGGAATTTCTGATATACATTATGATCTATACTGATATAAATTATATGTATAAATGTATATTATTTATTAAATGTATGCTATGGTATACATTCTGATCAACCATTTTGAACCTGTCATGCCCCCATTAGAGCCGAATCTGCAGAGGAAGACGAGCCAGAGCTGGAACCAATGGAGATCGAGGGGGCAGCTTCGTCGGCTTTGGAGGAACGTGGGAAGGATTAGCCCGAGTCAAGCCAGGTCCTTTCAGGATTGGGACAGCTTATAGGCAGGGAGGAACAAGGGCAGGATGACCAAGACCGGGCAAGCAGTGAACCTGAGGAGTAACAGAGCAAGGACCACTCCCTCCTGATACCCGAGCATGGAGAGGGGAGAGAATGTGGGAACAGTGCAGGCTGACCTGACGATTTGGGAGGAGAGCACCCCAGCCATCTTCATAAGGCACACCTAGGTACTGAGCTTTAAGGAGACACTGTGGGGAGGAGCATTTTTTGGGAACAAACGTTGAATTCATGGAGTTTTGTGTGCCATTGCTGATGTTTGGAGTTTCCTGGACTTCTTGTTTTATTTCTTGCTTCCTGGATTAATGGTCTTGTTCCTTTGCTTCCTGGACTCATTGACTTATTCCTTGCACCACTGGATTTCTTGCTTTGGAGCCATTGTGCTCATGGCATTTTGCTGGACTACTTGCAGCCAGAGGCTGCTGGAGCTGTGTGTGTGTGTGTGTGTGTGTGTTCACTTTGCTCTGGGACTTGCCATCAATGTGAGAGTGTTTGGGGAAAAGTTGGAGCAATAAAGGGATGGCTTGAACTATCAGCTGACTGAGTTGCCTCTGTGCCTTGTCCTGAGTCATCACACAACCACTTAGAAGCTATCAATCACCTGTTATTCATTTATTTTACATGCCACCCATCTCAACTATCCAGAGGGACTCTGGTGGACTTACAATAATTGAAAAGCATAAATATAGAAACATGAAAATCATTAAAATTAAAAAGAACAGCAATTAAATAAAAGTTATGACTCTCATTTCTTAGAATACAATGAAACTTTATTTGCTCTTGTTTCTTTGGGAATCTCACAATACCAACTATTTTAGTTTCTTTCTTCATCCTGGACGCATGAAGCCAATATAATTATGTTCTCTGTTTCTGTATTATTTAACATATTGCCTGATAAAAAAATATTTGAGAGCTCCAAATCTTTCATATATTTGGATTGGCATAACAAAGGTATGGCTCCATTGTCAATCAGAAATGCCTCTTAAAAATGTATTATAGAATTCCATTCTTGAGAGTCAATTTTGTTACAGTGAAAGATTTAGATTGGTCTGCCTTCACAGATTTGAGTATCTGATGTATTAGCAGGACTTTTGGGACATTTGTGCATTAACCCTAAGCATTATTCTACTATGAATTTGTGGGAAAAAATCTCAACTATTGTAAGACAGTAGTGTTTACTATATAAAATTGTTTAGGATATGGATAAACAGTACTATCACTTTTATTTTCCCTACATTTTTTCTCTTTTAATTTACAAAAAGCAAATTACATATTTTGGCAGGTTTATCAGGGGAAAAAAGCCCGAAAACTGATACCAATCTCACCTCCAAATTACATAGATACAGGTAATCCCAAACTAGTCTATGTCTTCCCTATGTCTTCCCTATACAAAAAAGAATCTAAGTTATCACCACAAATGAGGTTGACTATTAAGGCTTGCCTGCTTTAAAAAAAAATGATTTTGGATGACTGTTTTTGAGTCCAGACAAGTGTGAGCATGGCATTTCTCTCCTATTAATTAAAGCAGACTGTCTTTTTTCAGTCCTCTCTAGAGTTTCTTGTGTAAATCTTTTTTTAAAAGTGAAACTTCTTTGAAGGTGACATTAAAAATAATGAGCAGGTTCCTTAAAACAACAGCATGCATTTTCTCTGCCCTCCATGAAAACCTGAACAAAGTTGGGCTGCTTTAATGAATAGGAGAAAGTGCTGTGTTCGGCTAAGGTCTAAAGCTCTTCATCCAAATAATTTTTGAAGCATGCCTAGCCCTATTAAACATAAATTCTTCAGTTATGTTTTTCATATATTATTTTTTTTAAAAAATCTCATGTTCTTCCATCCTACATATTGAAAAAAAAAGTAATTAAAAGTATAAAAAAGTTGAATAGGGGTGGGGGGTGGGGAGATATAAAATATGTATTGATGTTTTCAACCAAGGTGTTATGGCAAGGAAACTAGTCTCTAAATTCAATTTCTCCTTCCAAAGCCAACTCATTCATTTCTAAGATAAGCTCTGGATGATGACAGATGTCAATATATCAGATAGCTGCTGTTTGTTGCTGAAGGACTCTAATGAAGGAGGAAATGCTCAGGGGTAGAAAGGAAAAAGAAACCTAGTGATTTTATAGATAATGAATCAATAAGTTATCATGATGAAGCCTTTCAATCACTCTTGTTTTGTTACTGTTTAGTTAATATTTGTAGATAAATTAGCATAATGTTATTGCTGTGATTTTCATCCAAGGATGATCAAGAAGAAGGCAAATATTTGTAGCTCAAAGAAGCATGAACAGTAATACCCAGCATTGCTCACTATTCTGAGACTCTGAAGGCTTCATAATCTTGAGAGGACTGCAAGCCTCTGGTTCTTGACTTCATTCAAGTTCTTGGTATTTGTTCAGTCTTTTCTGTTCTGACTACAGAATGACAAACACCTTATGATAAGTATAAATTATAAAGATTTCATTATTAAATCTAAACAGAAGTAGTTGCAAAGCCATTTAGGATTCCAAAGGGAGTTCACATTTATTCTGTGTCTCCTCAAAGTAGCATAGATAAAAGGAGAAAATAACAGAGAATGGATTGAATCCCTCATCCCCATTCCCCAAATGGCTAGTTACACTTTTTTTAGCACTTTTATGCTTTTTGTGTAAATGGTTAATGAGTTAGTTAAAACATTTGCTGTTTTAAAGCAAATCTATTTGTGCATATTCAGTCATAATATAATTAGGAGATGATACATCAAAACCTGTACTTCTATTAATTGAAGACATTGGATGTAATTTGACATTGATTTAGATCCTTCTTCAAAATCCATTTCTTCTTTTTCAGTCCCAGCAAATTCTGTCTGAATTTTGTAATGCTTAATGATTTTGGACAAAGAACAACAGGCTTGCTTGTTGTGCCCATAGAAAGACTTCAGCCAGGATTTCTAATGAAAAAATACACTCACAAATTATGAAGTCTAACTGATAGGAAACTTCAATGAAACTTCAATGGTAATCCATGTTTGTCTTCCATGAATTTATTTGGCTTTCCCTATAAGTTTATGCAGGAAGAAGGAAGGAAAAGCAAGAAGAAGAAGAGGAGGAGGAGGGGTATAATTTTTTTCATGATCTGGGGAACGTTAGAAACATTCCTACCTTGGCTTCTGGGAGAAAAAGGAGATTCCACAGAGCTTGTGCATTTCAGGATTGCTTGCAGCCAAGGCAGATATTTATTGATCTTCTTCTTTCTCTTCCCCTAATGAAGTCCAGAAGAGTCTACAAAACTCTAACAAAAAGATACCCATAAAAGCCAACAAATTAATAACTAAAATCATGTACCACAGTAAAAAATAAATAAAAAAATGCTAGCCAACAGAGCAGTGATAGGTCATTCTTGGTTTGCAACCATTCATTTAGTCTTTTAATGACTCCGTAATCCCTTGCATTGGGGTAGATTCGGAGCAACAATGGAGCTGAGTGTTTACTGGCCAGATGCCCTTCCTGTCACCAATGCGGCGTTCGCAGCAGATATATTCTCGTTTATATTCATTTAGTGACCGTTCGAAATTACAACAGCACTAAAAAAGGGGATTTACAGCCAATCCTCACACTTAGGACTGTTGCAGCCTCTCCACAATCACATGATCAAATTTGGCAGCCTAGATGTATTTATGACAGTTGCAAAATCCTGAGATTATGTGATCACCGTTCTAAACCATCCCAAACGGCTTTCGGCCAGCAAAATCAATGGGGAAGCCTGGACTCGCTTAACGACCACACAATTCACTTAACAACTGCAGTGATTCATTTAACAACCACCGTGGCAAAAAGAAAAAGTCGTCCAATTGGGCCCACCTTGCTTAGCAATGAAAATTCTAGTCCCTATTCTGGTTGTAAGTTGAGGACTACCTGATGAAGAATTATTGAAGTTCTTGGGCTATATTACTTTACCGCTGCCCATCTGAAGTTATATATATCAAGCTGCAATCAGTTTCTGATCAGGAAGTGAGTTTCAGATTGGAGAGAGAGATCTTGAGTCATCACAATGCGGACCAACCCATATACTGTGTCTAGTAGAAAACCAAGACTGACCGAACAGATAGAATCTTGGTGCTGATGACGTTACCTAGTTTGGTAATGAAACGCCTGCAAAAAAACAACAACAAAAAACCCCACCAAGCTCAGAGAGCACTAAGGACTTCCCCAAGATGACGTCACACAAGTCCCATCATCATCATGCAACGCCATGTGAATAATCGTGTCTCATTTTCATGATGGTGCCATAATATATCTGACTTCATCCCCTCACCCTTGTGCGGGCACGTAAGACAACAGCAATCTCTTTGTACAACTAGGCTATCTGAAAGCGCCCAGTGAGGTCGAACCCACCCTGCATTATTAATACATTTCATGAAACAGAGGAATATCTAAAATAATAACAATTCAGAAAAGGGGCTCACAACGTATCAGATTCCTCTGTCATAGATACAGACTGTAACCGCATCTCAGTGGGGATTTGAAACCAGAGGAATGTGGAATGCAAAATCAATGGCTTCTAGCAAACAATTACCCTCATATGCTGCAAGTAAATTGCTATGTTTATAAGAACTAGATAAACAAAGGCTGGAGACTTCACAGAAGTGTAGAAACATAGCTGTAACCTCAGGGTGTCTGGCACCGCTCGCTCCCTTGTTAAAATATTTTATTCTCCCCCCCCCCACCTCAGTCGTAGCTTTGATTAAAAGGGAGGTTCTGGCCCCTCGACTTACAGACACAAGTAGGAATGTATGCCAGCAACATTTTATCCCATTTTTAAGGAAGAAGGTGTGTTAATTTACAACCCAGTCCTGTCTGTCTACTCAAAACGGGATTGTAATGAATTCAGAGAGGTTTATTCCCAAAATATCTTGTCCAAAAGTTAAGGAACATATTTTTTTTCTGTAAAAGTCTTCGTTCCTTTATGGATATTCCATTGGAAGACTATCTCCCAGGCCAGATTTGAAAGTAGATAGGAGCACAATTTCTCTCTGGTGTCTCTTTTTACTTCTCCCCTTTCCAAAATATTCTCTCTCAAGTTTTTTGATATTCAGTTCTTCGAGTTGCTTCCAACTCTTTGTGATCTGATGGACATGACTCCACCAGAACTGTCTGACGTCAACTGCTTGAGTTCTTCAAAGCTCATCCTTGTATCATCAGCCAGATTATCTAACCATCTGGCCTTAGGATGGCCTCTTTTTGTCTTCCCTACCTTAAATATTTGTACAGGGCGGGGAGGAAGCTCAGATGAGACGTTGGAAGGATTGTGTTAACCTGGACAAAGTGGATTTTGCGAAGTCTTCTTGCATTGGACTGCTGATGAGGTAGTCTACTTACTTTTGTCACCTTCTGGAACCCAACACACACTGGGTCAGGTCTAAATGAATCTTCCTCTACCAGGAGATGCAGGCCTTTATTTCCTTCTTTATCCTTCAAATCTTGCATGCCCACTCCAGTGGTTTATGCAGTGGTTGATCAAAGCCAACTCAACATTTTATCAACTCAACATTTTAGCAATGGTTTATCAAAGGCAACTCAATTCAACATGTCTAAGAATATTTACCCATGTAGTATTATCCTTCTCATCTTTTCTATTTCTTCCTCTTATTGGTATCTTATGATTACATTATTTTGTTGTTTGCATGTACACTGAGAGCTTATCCCAAAGGTGCTTTTCAAAAGGCAAATGGACTTTGGTTTTCCTTGAAGATATTTTGCTTCTAATTCCAAGAAGCGTCTTCAGTTCTGAATTGAATGAACTGAAGAAACATCTTGGATGAGAAGTGGAATGTCTTCAAGGAAAAACAAAGTTCAGTTGCTTTTTGAAAAGCACCTTTGGGACAACAATGACTTGGATGACTGAGAATCTCCATAGACACTGAGAGCTTATGCACTGGAGACAAACCTTTTGTGTGTCCAATCACACCTGGCCAGTAAAGTGTTCTGTTCTATTCTATTCTATTCTATTCTATTCTATTCTATTCTATTCTATTCTATTCTATTCTATTCTATTCTA
>JANHFL010003189.1:73044-88534 GCA_032468155.1 Oxyrhabdium leporinum | reverse complement strand
ATTTTACCCACCTCAGAAGGATGGAAGGCTGAGTTAACCTTGAGCCTGGTGAGATTTGAACTGCCAAATTGCAGGCAGACAGTAGTCAGCAGAAATAGCCAGTAGTACTGCTCTCTAACCACTCTAACCACCACCACCATGGCTCAATAAGTTTTGCTTTACAATCAAAAGATTCATTTTTTCCCTTACTGATCTGTGTGTGTATATGAAAATATAATAATAAAATCCTGAAACATATAAGAGCAGAATATAATAAAGACCATAATTATTAGGTAAGAACAGGTCCACGTGTCCAATATATTAAAGCACTGAGAAATCTTGAAGGAGATAATCAGTTCACTAACACTAATTTGAATCTCATTAAAAGGTATTTAAAGACCAGTGCTCTGACAGTCAAGCACAATTCAAAGCACACTGATGATGTCTCTTTGAATGGTGACAAAATGTTTGCAAGCAAATTGCCAAGCTTGGAGCTCAGACCAACAGCCCAATAATCAGATCAGTTTGTGGTTCAAGATACTGCAGAAAGAAAATTTGCAGCATAGTTATATACTTTAGATTACCGGAGAGGGGAGTTTACCAAGACTAGGTGAAAAGGAATATTCATGTCATTTATGAAATAATAATAATAAAGTACGGAAAGTGCAAACACACACCATTCCAATAAGACAAAAATAAAATTTTATGGAACATAGTAAATGCTCTACGAATGGCTAAGATGAGCCAAGATTTAAAAGAAAGATGTATATATAATGGGAGCTGGATGTAAATGAGAAAGGAGATATTCCATTTAGTAGCTAACAACTCCAGAAAACAAACTGGGAAGGCTGAAATACAAAGGAAACTCAGGTCTACAAAGAAATAAAACAGTAAAAGTGGGGGTTGGAAGGTTATATATGATGAATAAAATACTAAAAAAGAAAGAGGCAGGTTCATGATAGAATATATATTATAGAATAATAACAGGTTACATGGAGAGCAATGGCTCAGCAGTTAAATTTGCTGAACTTGTCAGCTACAAAGCTGGCAGCCCAGATTTGAGACTTGAGCACCGTACAATGGGGTGATAGCAGGATGGTGGGAAAGTGGGAGACAGTGTATGCCTGGATTTCAACAAAACATTTAATAAGGACTCCTCAGCCTTCTCATTATGCATCCAAATTATAATAACTCACACCTGTCCATTTGCCCCTCAAATGAGAATTTTGGAGTGCTTTGTTCCATGATATTCTCAGGAATCATCTTCAACTTCAAAGTTCAAAAGCATCAATACTCTTTCTATCCTGCTTTTTCAAAATCCAACTTTCCCTTCCATAAAGCATCAAATGGAAAAACACTGCCAGCAGGATTCCAATCTTTACAGATATAGACATATCCCAATACCTCTGAATATCTATTCCGAGGCTTTCACTCCTATTCCAATACGTGCCCATCTGTGCCATATTTTTTTTTTAACTCTGGTTTCTTTACTGCTGACAAGTTGCTCCTAAAAGGCAGAAACAATTCATCATTTCGGTATCATTATTGTCAGTTCTAAAGCTGGTTGCTGTACCTGTAATCATTAGTTTGGCCTTTTTTATATTTAATCACAGTCACATTTTTTTCACTGTGCTTCTTGACTTTCATTACCAGAGCTTGCAGAACATTTGCATTTTCAGCTATCAGAGTAGCATAATCAGCATAGCAAAGGTTATTGATGTTTCTTCATCCAATTTTATAACCACATTCATCTTCTTCTAGCTTCCCTTGATATATATTCAGCATATGGGTTGAATAAACAAGGGGAGAGCAGGCACACTTTCAGACTCCTTTGCTAACCTGGAGCCAGTATGTTTCACCATTTTCTGTCCAGATTGTCTTTACGATTATATGGATTTAGATTTTGCATGAGGACAATTCAAAGCATATTTCACAGCTTAATATAGCTGACATAACCAAAGTCCTTTCTATATTCAGTGAAGCACCTAGTGATCTCACCTAAAAAAAAGATATTGATAAGATCAAGTGAGTTCAAAGTTGGGTAACAAAAATGATATAAAGTCTGAGGGACAAAACATACCTGGAGAAATTAGAGGAACTGAATACGTATAGCCTAGAGGACAGAGGTGAAAGGGGGGGGGGAGGGCAAGATCAAAACCTTTAAATATATTAAGGGTGTGAATAAGGTTCTGGAACACAGTATTTTCAATATTAAGCAAAAATCAAGAACATAGGTGCGTGGCCTCAAACTGTTAAGTAAGAAGTTCAAAAGTGATGTTAGAATGTATTACTTCACAGAAAGAATAATGCAAGCTTGGAACCAGTTCCAGCCGAGATAGTGGGTCAATCATCAGTAAATGAGTTCAAATATGCTTAGGATAGACACATGCCTATCATCCAGCAATCGATCAATAAATTAATTAAATATTAATAATGAAAATTAATTAATTAATCAATTAATTAAAAAAACAACAACAACAAACAAGAGACTCAAAGGGCAGATTCGATGAATCACTGGGTCTTTTTCGGCTATCAGTGTTTGATATTTTCTGTCTCTTCTTTTTGGTGTTGTTTGACTCTTTTTCATTTATCCAGTGTGCATCAGCAATAATGTATCACATTCTTCAGCCTTTTTGAAAATGGACTTGAAATCTGCAATCTCTTTTTTCCACATAAGGGGCTACTCTATTTTGGATGATTCTAAACATTGCCTTGCTAGCAAGTGAAGTTCAGCCTACTGAATGAGAGCTTGTACACTCTGTTAAATATCTTTTGGTGTTGGCATGTAACTGACATCTTGAAATCTGTTGGCCATTGTATCTTTCTTCAGATTTGTTGGTGTAAATTGATTAGAACCTTTACTGATTTTTCTGTGACTTGCCACATTACCATGGATCAGTTCCTACAGCCTTCTGACTGCCATTGTGACACTACTTTTTTTTGCTAAGGTTTTCCAAAGAATTTTATCTGGCTTTGACTATTCTTGTCCTCTTTTCTTGGCAATTAGAAAAAGTTGTTCTGATATGTGGTTTGCTTTCTTCTGTTTCTTGAGGTTTAGCTCTCTTTTCACATTGATCCTTAAATCAACTGTTAACCCAATTCCAAATTTCTCTACCAATGAAGTTCAGGATTTCATAGCAATTCTTGATTAATTCTTGAAAATTGTGGGTACAGAGATCAAGTTTCTATATTGTAGAAACTTCTGTTTTAGCTTGACTTGGAACTTGAATATGAATAGATTATAATCTGTTCCAGACCCAGCCTGTGACCATTTATTTGCTGTTGTTCCTGAACAGTTCACCATTCTTGTGCCAAAAATAGAGTCAATTTTATTTATATGTACTTCATGACTATACTTCATATTTTTTGTTTGAATGCTGTGTTAGGACAGCAGAAATCATTAGATTGGCAGAAATTGATAAATTATTCTTCTGATTTATGTCTATTTCCTAGGCTCTATATTTTTGTCTTATTTCCAACTTTTGCATTCCAGAAACCGCATTCTGCTTGCATGTTCTGTCAATTTCAGATTGAACTTGACTATAACAGTCATCAACCTCTTCTTCTTCTCCATCAGTATTTGGATTATGACCTATAAAAGGATTTCCTGCAAAGTCAAACAGATATTATTTGATCATTGATTGCATTATACTCAAGTAGTGTCCTTGCTGTAACCTTCTTCAGTATGAAAGAAGCACCATTTTTCTTATTTCTCATGTCCAAGTAATAAATAATATGATGTTGTGACTGAAAATGTCCAATGACAATCTATTTCAATTCACTGATGCCAAAGTGTTAATGCATGACTGATAGATTTTTCATGGTGTTGAGCTTTCCACATTCATATGCTTTTTAGGTTTCATTTTCCTACTGTAATTCTCTCTTTGGATTCTGGATTTTGCTTTGGATTTTCTTTTCTGTCATGGTAACATCAGTAAAGGACACCCATACATTTTAATTAGTCATATTATAAGCACCATTAATACTCTGAAACATCCTCAGTTCTTCCTCAGTAATCTATTGAATGCTATCTAACCTTGGAGACCTATCATCTGGTATTATATTGTGTATTATTTGTACTATCCAGGCAAATGATTTTCTTGGAAATAGTACAAAAGTGCTTTACCATTGTCTTCCTCCATATTGTATGAAATGGTACCTTTCCTACTGATACTGAAATAATCACTTCCACAATACTTCCAACATTTCCCTAAATTGTTGCTTCTCAATATAGGTCCCTGCTTGCTTTAGCTGGCATCTGGGATGACCTTCAAATCTTAAGTGACTATGCTAGGATTATATATTTTTTTCAGATTCTGCAGAAAATGCCACCACTGACAGAGCTGACCAGATCAGAAGTGGCAGAGAAAAAAGAGCAACCAAACATATGGCACACACCAATCATCCATGACTGATGAGACAGATCAACCAGAGACTTTTGCAGCAGATCTAGGACAAAGGAAAGGAACCAAAACAGCCATAGGAAAGGCAGCCTTGTACAGATTGTTGCTGAAATACAAAATCCTTGGTGCATGTTCAGGTGAGCAAGGCAGTTGGTTACAGAGAGAAAAACAAAGGTAATCTCTTTGTTTTTCTCTTTCTTTCCTAGAAGCAACAAGACTAGCAAAGCTGGGAAATTAACATTCCACTGCTGAGAAGATAAGCAATTCTGAAAAAAAGAAATAGGTGACAGTGGTAGGCAGGCAAATAAGCATTAAGGAACTGAACAACAGGAGCTGGATAAATATTGTGTTATGTTAGTATTTTCTTTTGTATTTACTTATATATGCATAGTGACTTCATCATTCTTTATTGCAATCTGTTGTAAATAGCAATAGATGACACCTTGATTGAATGATCTCTTGAATTGGTTACTATCTTTATCTACCCTCCAACAGACCCCAATTGGGCCACGCTGTGATAGAATATAAGCTTTAGCAGTATAAAGTTATTGAGCCATGAGTATGAACTCAGCACATGCCACACGTACCTTCTCTGTACATTATACTAAGGCTGGTCTTAAAGCATTTTGACTAGAATATCCAGATTTTCCTGTTGTTTGAAAGACCATTTCTAAATATTCAAGAGTTTAACTTGTTCTATTGCATGGTCATCTAACTGCCAATATCAAGTTTTGCAGTATTATAAAATGGAAAAAAAGTGTCTTAGAATAATTGCTCCCTAAGGGCTCTTATCTGCACAAGAAGACACAGGGTTCTGTTCATGTCAGCTGGGGTCAGTGATATCATTACAGAGTCATGTGTATATGCATAGATAATCACTCTTCCTTAAGGGAACCACCACTGGATTATTTAATCATTTAATAGTAAGGGCCTCGAGATATAGTCATATCTGATACGTCTACTCACAGGAGCCTGTCTTATAAGATGGTCTGGCCTGCACCTAACTTTTAGTTGTGAGACTTCACAGAATCTAAATAGTAAACCCTATGTTAGTTCTCATAATAGTAAAAACAAAAGGCATCTGTTAATAGCATTGTTTTATTTTTCAATTTGAACCATAGGTGATCTCTTGAAATTATTAAAAGTTGTCCTAAATTCAATAAATGCCAGGTGTTTCGCATACATTTTGCTAATTATGCCCAGGGGACTGATAGGGCAATAAGTTGCTGGAACTTCTCTGCTACTTTTTTGAAAATTGAAATAATTGTAGCTAGACCTTGATCCCTTGGGATCTGAATGGTGCAGTTAATTGTGGTGGAAAGAGAAGCCAATTCACAACTTCAAGTATTTATCTATAACTTTTTCAGTAATAAAAAAAATATGGAGCCATTCCAGATTTTAAATGTTTTATTATAGCCCCCTTTTCACCGCTTGTCACAGGAAACCATTGAGGGAAGCAATTAAATTCTATGTCTAAAACAAAGTCCAATGCCCAAGCCCATGTATACAGTGCACAAAAATTAACTATAATCATGTGGAGATTTGGGATGAGGAGCTTAAGTAAAAATGAAAGGAATTGCCCAAAAAAGATAAGAGTTTTTTAAATTGTAGTGTAGCTATTAAGGAGTCTAATGGATTCTCCTTTATCTTCTTTTTTCCATTTCCATTCCATCTTTCCATTTTCACTCCACTATTCCTAGGTGGAAAATAAAGTAGGGCTTGCTTTTTATATCCTGAAATGTTCCAAAAAACTTTTCTTTGCTGCTTGACATTTATAGTCACACCAGGGCAAAACCTGAAAAAGTGCTCTTTTAGAATTACTTGATTTGGTGGTGAATAGCAAAGTTCAAAAGTAGTATAAAATGATCCAAGAAAGTATTATCTGAAGCATTATCCACGTTTTCTGGATAAATCTATTCAAATCTGACATACAAATTTTAGTTACCATAGGTTCTTGTTCAGATGTCTATTTTACCTGCATAAGTCAAGAATTATCATCGGAGATAGAAATAAGGCTGGGAAACAAATTATTTGAAGAAGGCATCTGATATATTTGAAGGTATAATGGTAATATCATCAATTATTGAAAGTTTAGCAGCCAAGCAAATGTGAATAATTAGCAGGATTATGATTATATTTAGCACCACACCATGGAGTAGGTCTGTGTTAGACAGGGTTTGAATAAGTATTTGTATATTCTAAGACTCATAATATATTAACACAGCAGATACACTTCTTTACAGGAAACACTTGGGCAGAAACAAAGAGAAGAACAAATTCTTCTAGTGATCCTATCCTGTATTGCCATTTCTATTCTATCTTATTGTGATCCAATATGTGTGTTTGTGTGCGTGTGTAGGTGTTGGCAGATACCTCCATAAAACTCATCTCTGCACTAATGCTGCCAGTGAAATAGCGATAGGAAAAATTAGAATTGTACAATGTCATTAAGATAATATCAGTGAGTAATTATGTGCTACAATTACTATCTAAGTAATTAAATCAGATAACTGTGAGGCCATATTGAAACAAAACAGGTATGGGCTGGATAAAATCAGTGTCTTCATAGGAGACCCACTTTACCCCCATGTTAGTCTCAATATTTGTAAAGAAAGAGGAAAATGCTCAATAAGCTTCCATGGCTGAAGATAGAGTTGTATTTATGCAGACCTAGTTTAACCCTTTCACTTTATATTTCCTACTGTGGTACTTCAATAATGAATGATTGCTATAAAGATGATGATGGCTGCATGGTAATTTTCTTGAAATTTATCAATGTGCTCAGTTGCATTAGAAATTCCATGAGAAGTCATGCAAAAATTAGTGGTAGTAATTACATCAATATTAATAAAAACTTTCCAGATGATAGTATCAGCATCAGAAATATGATAGCACCTGGCTGGGATTTTGTGGTATCAGAATGAAATTCCTGGGAAAAGTATAATATGTTGGCAAAAGTAATTCTCCCCTTGTTGAAATTCAAAGTCCAGAAAAATATCACATGGGAACTGAAATGAAACAACCTTTGGGAAATACTATATGCAGAAAAGTCATGCTCTGCTTATACTCTGACAAAGAAAGGAAAGTTCAACATAGTGATGAAATGCATCATCACAACTGAACAACTGAAATGCTCACCATATGCGATCATGCTTTGTAAATGGAATATTTCTCCATTCCCACAGTCACAAAAGTACAGCTAGCAAAAAAAAAAAAAGTTGTGAATGGAAGTTGGATTATTTCTATGCAGACTTTATTCTCACAATTGTATTACAAAAATTAACTACACAGGCTTTTTGAAAAGGAGATATCATTTAAAAGGTTTGGATCAACTTTGGATTTTGATTTGAAATATAAATTGGTTTTACTGTTGCCTATGGAATGCACACAGAGTTATAATTTTACAAGCCTTCGATTAAAAAAAGGCCAAATGAATCACACTGCCTGAGCTTACTTTCTGAGAATAGTAACTTAATGTGCAATTGAATGAGAGCAGTATTCATTAAAAGCTTCACCTTGGCAAGTGGTTTAAAGAAATGCTATATAGAGAGATAAATCTATTTTATATCATGCCTATGAGTCTTAATCTTGCTTCTGGACATAGTGATTACACCTAACATTGAATTACTACTTTTTATAATTCACTGCAGTGAGGTATATCTCCATGACATCTCTAACATTGAACACTTCATTATTTTTTAAAAGAGAAACTGAAAGAGAAAATCGTATGAAACCTTTACAACAGTTATTTTCCAGTATTGTGAATAAAAAAGCTGTAATATGGGTTACAATATTCACATGGGTGACTCTTCATTCTCTGACTTGCAGAACGTGTGAAGTCTATATGAGTCTGGATTTAATGGGAGCGGGAAAGAAATCACAGCAATTTTGTCCTCTTAATTTGTTCCATTTCAGAGAATTAAAAACAATTTGCTGACTAATGAACATGAACAGACCTGTTACTCTGATTCTTCTTAAACAACTCTGGATAGGAGTTAGTTAGGGATTTCATGGGAAAAAACCTTTAATCTTTACTTAATTATTGTGTTTCTTTGCATGTGCAGTTTATTGGCTGGGGGGGGGATAGAGGGGGAATCCTGAGATCAATTGTTTGCAAAAAAAATATCCCTCCTGTTTAAAACATTCTTTGGGGAGTCCAAAAAATATGTAACTTTTTTTCTGATTTATTGACTAAATCCCTAAATCATTGCGGTAACCTTCCTCTACCATTCTTTCTATGTTTGATGAAATTTGATTAATTAATCTTAGAGGACAAAGAAACAATTCGAAATGTAGGCTTAAATGTTTGGTCAATCTACAGAATGATGATCATATGTCTGATAAGAGTCAAATTTCTTAATACAGGATTGGGGAGATTTTGCAACAGCATACGCATTAATGGGCTACTAATGGAATGTGAGCAAATTGAGTGATCCAGCAGTTTAAATAACCCTCTGAAGCTTGTATTTTATATATTGATTAAATTGCACATAGGGCATTTTGGCCAGTTACAAGCACCAAACTTTAAAAGAGAGATAATTTGGTGCAGTCATAAAGGCACTAGGCTAGAAATTGGGTGACTGTGAGTTCAAGTCCAGACTTAAGCATGAAGCCAGATGTGTGATTTTGAATCAATTCTTTTCTCTCGGCCTTAGGAAGCAGGCAATGGGAAATCACTCCTAAAATATTGCCAAGAAAATTGCAGTCCAGGCAATCAGCAGGAATCAAAACTGACTTGAAGGAAGGCGCACATGCTTGCATGCACGCGCACACACACACACACACACACACACACACACACTTTAAAAGGACATGGAGGAATACTTCAAGACATTTGGAATACTTATCTTGCAAATGAGAAGACTGAGGAGAGATATGACAGTGATTTATAAATATGTAAGGGACTACTAGCTTCATGAGGGGACAGTGCTTCTTTGGTTGAAGTTAAGAACATGATATTTGGTTGATTATTTTAAAGGTCATTTGGGCTGAATTTAGCTGGAATTTCCTGAAAGTATAAGCTATTCAACAGTGAAACATTAGCTATAACAGTGGTGTTTTCTCTGTTGCTTGAAATGTTCCTAGGATTATTAATGGTTACTAATTATATTTTTGTGTAGTTTCATGCTTAGGTCAGTATGTGTGGAATGCATGTACGATTGTGCAAGCATATACTTCATCTCTCTGTCAAATTTTACCAATGCATCCGCTATAAAATCAGCATTTTCATGGGCAAATATATTGCCAATATCTATTCTGTAAATCAGCACTGATTGGCAACTTATATCAAAGATGGAATATCCTTTCTGCTTTTGTATCATGCTACCTATTTTCTTCCTCTTCCCAATGGTCAGAAAAATCTACTCTGCTTCCCATCTCTGCTTCCTATCTAAAGAAATAACAATTGTTGATTTTATCAATATTGTGGTGTGCATCATGTTTGCTGAAGCCTGATGCTTTCTCTCTGTTTGGCTTTGGCTAGCTGGAGAGCTGTCTGTGAACTGATCTGATGTTTATGTAGACATGAAATCATTATGTTTTTCCCCTTAATTTAGTTTTAAATTGGTGTTATGAATGTATTATATTAACATCTTTTATTATACATTATTGTACATTGTTTAAATAGTTGTAAATTTCCCTAATGCATGCAATAAGATAATGGCAATCTTTATAAACAAATCCATAGTATAAAATCTTAAACAATGCACAAAAGCCTACTTTTTGTTCAGCGCTTTGTATTTAAATGTCATAGCTCCGATTAATGAACATCAAAGTACTGTTCATTATGAAAGGGTATAAGAATTAAAACCAGCTATATATTTTGTGACAATGTTTCTTTGCTATATAAATATATTCTGTTCCAAGTAAAAGGCTTAATAGCAGTGCACATGCATAAGACAGTTTAAGTCAATATTGTTAATTAAAATAGCTTCTAATGAGTAACTAAACAAGTAAAATTGTTTAGACAAATGAAAATGTGTTGCTTTCTATTATAAACTACCCAGCTTTCTCTCATTTCCCCTCACCCTTAAAATATACATTTCCAATTTCCTTTTGGGCAATTTTCACTTGTTCTATTAGCATTTACATCAATATCACTTCAAGCATCCAAATAACATATAATCTGTAGCCTGCTTTCTTCCTTTGACCTCTAAGAATGGCTGAGATCTCTTTTCCTTCATTCTGCCATATGCTTATTAGAGCCAGCAGCACAACAGGTAGAGAGAAAAGACACCATGAGATAACAACAGCCAAGCGATTCAGGGAAAGAACCAATGGCATTGATAGAAGAGGTTATAGAGAACAAAATGAACTTGACCTTGGGGTAGGCAAGTATTTTTGCACAATAAAATATTTTGATGCTTCATCTGGCCTGCATTCCTAGTTTTCTTAGACCAGTTCCCCCTTGACTTTAATGGAAATTCTACAACTATAATTGACTGAGAAAAGCAATAATGAAAAACATGACCAGAAAGGCAAAGGAAAACACAAGAAGTCATGCTACCCTTTTGTGAAAGTTTGCTTTCATATCAATAATATAAAATGAGGCTAGATGGATAAGCTTTCAGTCAGCAATAAATTTGATCTTAGAGAAGTTCACTGTGTGTATAATGTTTCAAAACAAGTTGTTATATTCTTCACTCCACTCATGAAGTCTTTTAATGGTTCAAAGATCATGAGTGCTGAAAAATAAATACAGGATATTGAATTAAGATGGGGAACCTAATGTGAGGCTGGGCATTCAATTTTTGAAAGTTTCTGTTGCAATTTAAGCATGATAACCTCCCCCATCCCAATACCTTTTCCATCTATTTATGTTTTCTACATTTATATTACAAATTCAAAATCACTTATACATGTGTTTCTCCTTGTTTGTTTTTAACAAGAAGGGTGATCTGAGAGAAGTTGTGAGAGTTGATTCAACTAAAGGCCATTAATGTTTCCTTACCTGAGGTTAGTCTTACCAAACGTGGTTCAGGACTTAACCCAAAACATCACATTAACATAGGCAATGAAGAAAGGACAGTACCAAAAACCTCAGAAAAAGTCTATAGAGAAGTTGACCCAAACAGAGTAAATACTGTTATATTACACTTTTAAAATGCAAACTTTTAACATCTATTTAAATAGTCTTTGTATGAGCAATATTTGGCATGAGTTAATTATTTTTTTTTCTCTTTAACTTGGGATCCAGTACCAAGTGAGTTGGAATGATTACTTGACAAGCATGATCCTGTCTAATAACGACTTCATATCACTCTTGAATTTAATGAATGTCATAGTAGACGGACATATTGATGAAACTTAGATTCATCTGAATAGAACTTGTAATGACCACTGATTAGCCTTGTTTGGGTTGATATAGTTTTACTAAGCCTGGTCACTAAGGTTTTTGGAATGCCAGAAAGCTGGCATAACAAGTTAGTAAACTTAGTCCTTCCTGGAAAGAGTGTTTGCATCACTGCAGGACTTGTTTGGGTTGCAATTGTGATCCATTAGCAAAATTCCATGTTAGCAGGATCTAAAGAAGCAGGAAACACACTATGGATAACATAGATCGGCACAGAGAAGAGATCTGAAGCAAGTCTGTTCCTATATTTACAGCAGAAAACTTCAAGGCCACCACCTGGCACCAACTGACTCATTGTTGAGAGACATAAACCTGCCCCAGTCATGAAAATTTTCAAAGTAAGGTGAGTCTTGGACTCTTCTTCAGAATATTGAAAGTTGAGTAGAACTCCCACTTAAATTGGAAGGATAAGCATAAAAGAATAAAGTTAATACTTCTTTCCATTCATCCTGAATAAATCAATAGCTTAGAAAGTGAATGAAATCCAAAGTAACACTAGATTTCCCACACTTAAAGAATTCTCATTGGCAGAGATTTTAGCGAAGTAATAAATCTAATTAGCTGACTGCTTTTGTTAATATTAGAGATCCCCTTACGATACCAAATTTCTGTCAGCATTCACCATATATAGAATTGAAAGTCAACATTGTATATTGCTTTTAATCAGAATAATAAAAAACAACTAAATCTGCAAAGTGCTTTGAAAGATTAAGAAGGACTTCAAAGCCATCTAATTTAATTCATTGCTAAAAACTAATTATTACAATTACCTTGATTCATGAATCTTCCCCAATGAAGTTATTCAACTGAATTTTTGTCAAACTGAAGCACTCTTTCAAAGTTTTTCATACCCCAATTTATTTTAATAATATCACAAATTATCACATTCCAATAAATTTTCAGTCTTCAAATTGATTTTAAAATACCTTTTTGCCACCTTGCCCAGGTGTTTTTTTTAAAAAAAATATTTTATATATAGTCTAGTAATGCTATTCCATTGTGGTTTAACTTCCAAAAAATAAGATTTATTTCACGGTGGCTGCCAATAATAATGTGACATTTAATTACACATTTGAGAAACACATTTATTCTAAAGCTATTTTCATTCCACTTTAGAAGGTAACCCTACATCAAATTGTTTTATTAATTTAATTAAAGCAGTTAATCTTGAAATAACTTTCAGGCTGCTCAAACGAAAACCAAGCAAATATTCAAATTAAATCAGCATCTTTGTCTTCAGTATATGTAATTAATTTACAGCAAACTCAATAAACAAAATTCATGAAAAGTTGTTCTTATGACAACCCAAAAATGCCTTCCTGTCCTCTTAATCTTCTTTAACATTATAAAACATTCTCATTATGCTAACGGATCTGTTGAAAACCCTTTTGTTAGAAAGCAACAAATATAATCTTATCCCTACCAGTGCTACAGGGCAAACATTTCTTTGAAAATGAGCGCCATTAATCAGCTATTTTAATACAAATGAACCAATCATCTCTGTGGCTAGCACCAGCTGGACTGTGATGAAATCTCTCATTTGCAATCAAGCTATCAAATGTTCCTTCCAGATTACCCTTTTCTTTTGTGACTAAAATACTTAGCCTGATATTTTGTTGTTCTGTAAAGAAGAGTTATTGGCTTTATCGAGTACTATTCATTCTCTCCCCTCCTTTTGTAGAGAAGTTATTAATCTAGTGCAGAGCTTTGATTAGAAATGCCTTTTGTGCATGCCTATAAGTAACTTGCCTATAAGGACGCTGGAGGACCATGAAGTAGAACCTTCACATGGTTTTGAATACTTCATGCTTGTAACAAGAATCAAGAGGAGAGCTTTCTAAATTTAAAAACCACGGAGGGAAAATATCAGTTACTCAATGGTTTTTAGGTTTGGGATTAAAAAAAAAAAAGCCCTGAGAAAACAGGTGAATCCACAAGAATGTTCTTTGCCTATTCTAAGAATAGTCCTTTAACACAGAAACTCTTCCAGGCATCAACCTTAATACACATACCCAAGTAATAGTATGCAAGATTCAGATTCAAGGCATATTTTATTTTATTTTTTTATTTTTAAATATACATTACATGAACAGTGAGGTATCTGGGCATCATTCATTTAAGTACAAATAATAACAGTAATATTAATACTGTTTGTTACATTAATCATACTTATGTAGTTATAGTGTTATTATACATATTTATATCTAAGTGTGTTCGTTCATTGTTTAGTTGTTCAATATTTTTACACGCTATTCTAATAATAATCACAATATTGTTTAAACATACATAATATTACCATCTTTCAACCTAATATTTACGTCTATCTATTACTTTTAGTATGTTATATAAAATATGTATAATAATATTCCCCCTTAATCTTATTTCTACCTCTAAATATTAATATTTAATACATTAATCATACCTATGTAATTATGGTGTTGTTATACATATTTGTATTAGAATATGTTCCTTCGTTGTTTAGTTATTCAGTGTTTTGGTGCACCATTCTAATAACAATCACAATATTATTTAGACATTCATAATGGTACAATCTTCCAACATCTAATCTTTACTCTATTACTTTTAGTATATTATATAATAATATTCCCCCTTAATCTTATTTCTACTTCTGTTCTAGCTTTCAGTAATACCAATCTTATATTAAACAACATTCCCTTTTTAACCATCATTTCTTGCCTGCATTAGTATTCCAATTCTTATTCATTTTTTGACTTACCTACCAAACTCCTCCCTTGGGTCTTTGTCTCTGTCTACATCTTTCCTATTTAACCTGAATATTTCTTCCATCTCTACTGTCTTTTGCTTCCATCTCTCTACGGCAACTGCCCAAGCCCTATCTTCTCTTTAAAAATGTCTTTTTATCCATTCCCATTTTTTGGTCTCTTAATCTACTTTGTCCCTGATTAGCTTCATAAGTCTTTATTGTCTTCTCTTTCTTTTCTTGTTCTCCTTGTTGCTTTGTCTAGTCTGTTTTTTTCTTTTGATCTCTCTGTTATTTCCTCTGTTTCTGTGTTTCTTGATCTTTATTTGTTGTCCCTTGTTGAACATTTTCTGATTTCCCCAGAATGTCCTGCATTGTGTTTTATCTCCCTGTGATTCTTTGTCAAAGTATCATAAATACTTTGAAGCATCAATGCTATTTCTTTTGGAAATCCAGTCACACACACACCAGTTGCAATATCTTGTCTTTTAATAGGTCCAAATATTGCTCAATAGCCTGTCAGCAGTCTGCCACTGCCCCAGAGTCTCAATTGTCTATAGCCTCCAAAATCCAGCTTATAAACCATCTGTTCATTCCTGGTGTTGCTCCTCAGGGGGAAGCAATAGTTATAATTCTTTGTATCCCACAATTAGTTAATTAGTTCAAGTTTTAATGATCCAGGAAGATTTCCAAATATCTCCTTAAATCCATTCTGCAAGTTCAGTCATAGTATTTGAAAATCACTTGCTTTAAATGTTTTTCATGCTCTCACAATTAAGCCTCCAGTAGGCATAAAGTAAAAATATAGCACGGTAAATAATACAGCAGACCTCCAGGTGTTATGTATCCTTGTCTTATTAGTACTTCCCAAGGTTGTAGGAGTTTAGTAAATATTCCATTCACCAGTAGATGGCATCTTCAGCTTAGATTTCAATGTTGCACAAATGACCAATCTTTGTTTCCATTTTTTACAAATAGTCAGTATTCAAACAAGTGGTTCCAGCATTTTAAAATGCCTTACCAAAATATTGCCAA
>JANHFL010003189.1:60493-72944 GCA_032468155.1 Oxyrhabdium leporinum | reverse complement strand
TCCATAAAAAGGTGCTCAACGTGAGAGTGACTGTGTGTGTGTGTGTATACATACATACATACATATACATACATACACACACACACACACACACACACACACACACATACTGCACACTGCTATTGGTAATTTCATTTTTTTTCCTTCGCTATATAATGTAATGAATTCTTCACTTGCTATTATAAAATAAATATTTCCTTTGAGTCCAATTAGCACAGCTGAAAGAAAAGGCAAAACAGGGCTCTGTTCAGCTCACATCAGTGTAATGGAAAATCAGTTCTTTTATTCTGGCTTTAATAACTGGAACTTGATTAGAGGCGAAGAAAGAGACTATAATGGGAGGGGGAGAGAAAGAGAATGAAGGAGCTCTGCCAAATTAGTTCTATAAGAATTCTCAACCGGTCTGCTCTCTGAGTTCCTATTCAAATGCTAATTGAGACTTTTTGTAAACAGAATGGGTAATCATGGAAGAAAAAACAGACATAGCAAACAAATGAACTAAGCTACACCTTATCCAAACCAGCAGACAATTTTTACTGATAAGCTTTTTTAAAAAGGCTCTTAAAATTTGTCCTTTGCTCTTTGGTGATTTTTAAAATTGAGAATCTGATTATTAATAACCTAAAATAAAACAAACTCTAGAGTGGTTTCTTTTGAACAATGAAACTAGTCATGTCATAATTAGATAAGCGGATTTATATTCACAGCTATAAACATGAAAGTGGACCATGAGACTTGATAAAGATGAGGTTTTAATTCTTTTTAAAAAATTAATTACATGGCATTATCCTTATCAGTACACAGGGATGCATTAATTACACAATTAATAATATGATGAAAAGGATTTCTTGCAGTTTTAATTTGCATGGGGGCATTTGGTTTCAGACCCAGAATTGTCCTTCAGGCATTCCTGTAATCTTCTTACCATACAAAGTCAAGACCTTAAACCAGTTAGTGGGAATATTGAAAGGCATCTCTTTTGCTATACACGATTAAGGCTTATACAAACTATAGCAAGGTTGTGGATCTTTCATGTAATTGGGATCTAAGGTAACAATGTCTTAATATCTTTTTTTAACTGGCAATAGTACAATTGTTGTGTAAGTAGTAGAGATTATTTCCTGTTACACATTTTCCTGCATATTATCTTAATGCGTTACCCTCCTTAAACATCTGATTATGATTCTTGGATATAATCCAATCCCGAATTGAGTTATGAACCTTTATCTGCATCACTTTCCTATCTATAGCTATTCTTACTTGTTTTGCTTCAAAGATCTAGTCTGGTCTAATATTTTTATATTAAAGATTTTAAAAGTATACATATTATGATTCAGCATTGAAATATCATCTTGTAGGAAGTTAGCACCCACCCCACTCCTAGAAGAATGAAATATTCTAAGAAATATTAAAAAAGCAGAATATTATATTTCCCTGGATGCGAAATGGAGAAACTTTTTTTTTAAGCAGGAAGCAGACTCACTCTTAATTGCCCTCACCCTCCTCAATAGCCCATGTCAACACTTAAGAGATAAAGAGATGGCTAGGTCTATTCATAAGCAAATGCCTGCACTCCAGATCCTTCAGGGAAAAGCCATTAAGCCTTAATAGAAATTGCCCAAAGCTCCTTCATTACATCACACAGCAAGATTCAACCAAGCTACCCCTGCATGGCCCCATGGGAGTCTGACAACCAATCAGGATATATTTCTTGCCACAGGAACAGGAAGCAAGTTCAAAGCCCAATAGCTGTTATAAATCTCCCTCCCTCTCTCACCCATGTGCTTTTTTGCCCAGGACCTATGTGGTCCTGTCCACCATTAAACCCAAGCAGTCACCATGTTTCCAGTGTCTTTCTTCCCACTTGGAAATGAACTCACATGGGCATTTCTTCCAACAACCTAGAGTTAAAATTAAAACAAAACGTGAAGATTTCTCTATTGATAAAATAGGTTTCTTTAAAATAAAATCACAAATATATTTTATATCTCATACAGTTTTCAGGTATCTTGGGAAGTTCTGAGTTAGATATATATTTTTAAACAAAAGTAATTAGTGACAAATTTCACAGGGCTTTTGATACAAAATTACTGCAATTAAAAATGTACATTTTGTGAACATGTGTCAGAAGTATTTAAAGATAATAGCTTAGATTGATTCTTTCAGAATTAATTTAAATTCTATTGTTTAAGTGAATTTGTTCTAAGGTATAATTAGGCTCCATTCACAGTGATATATCAACAACAATAACACACTCATTGATCTATTTTTCTCCATCACCAACAAACTGATATATTGAAATAGCTGACCCTTGCTTTCACTGCTAGATTAAATAATAAAGATAGTCCCAGTATATTCAGCATTTTCTTACTTTCATCTTTTTAATGTTTATGTAGGACATATCAAATTGTTCAATTATACTCTATGAATCAAGCTGAATGTAAACTTGCCTTCACCCCTGCTGTTCTTCTTAAATGTTTTAAACCAAGATTATAGGTTTAGATGAACACTGAAAAACAATCCATCTTCTTGTGTATTTCCTAATTTGGGACCTTGTCAACCTAGGCTAACCCATTTGGTTGACAACATTTCATGGTGCTGATAAATACCACTGAGAATTCTATCAATAAAACTAATCAACACTTTTTAACATCTAAAACAGACGCATGCCATATAATGATTGGGGTTTTAAATATCCTTCGCCTTAAAGCTCTAGGTAATTTTACGCTTTTAGAGAAACAAGTCCAAGATATCCTTTAGGGAATGGATAAGTCTTTCAAATAATTCACAAAAAGCTCCCAAAATTAATTAAATAAATAAATGAAATGAAAAGATGGTGGCATAACATTGCTCTAGTTTACTTGGTCTTGTAAAATGCTAAATGGATATGAATAATACTAAACTTTTCCAGAAACATTTCTCTTTGTGTGTGTGTGTTCACATCATGTCCACCTTATGATTGATTAATGAAACTTTGACACAGAGTGCCAGCCATCGCTAAAAGTTTGATCTGAAAGGGCTATTTCTAGATGAATGGAGACAGTTATGACAGGCAATTTAGGAGAGAGCCTGTGATCATGTAACTTAAAGTGGGAAGCTTAGTATAATGTGAACACTGAATATGTAGTTGATTATTACAGTGAGAAAAAATGAACAGGAAGGAGGACCTCGGGTAGAAATTTGCCTCTCAAAGAGGAGTCTGTCTGTACAGGAAAAAGTAGACCTTTCCTCTTCTCTGTTTTTACCTGAGTTCCCATCTGACTGAAGTGACTGAAAGAAGTGTAAAATCGCTGTATTTTTTCACAATGATCTTCAAAACTGTCATCTTTTTAATGTTCATGTCCAAAGAAAGGAAGATAAATGGGGCTTGTTTTCCCAGCATGGCTAGGGACAACAAAGAAACAGAGGAATTGTGACCTACTTAGAAATAAGTCAAGAACCATGGTAGGTCTGGTCCAGACAGAATACCAGAAGACAAGCAGCTAAAGTCTGCTGCATAGGAGAGCTCTCAACCATGCAGAAATATATACTTGCAACATTTAGTCCTTCCTTCCTTAACTGAAAATTCCATTTAGCCAGACATATATAGATCCAACCTACTTAAATGTGAAATGTGAGTTGAAGATTTTTAGGAGGATTTATATGAGCTGAATGCAGATCCTAAAGTAGCCATTACAGTTTCATACATAGCACTGAGACTGAACCACATCTTAATGGCTCTCCCAGCAAACCAATATAAGAATAAACAATGCCTGTGATGTATGGATCTAGATGAGATTAAGTAGAATGGGGTTTTTTTTCATGAGCCATTAAAAGGTGTCACCTAGTGGGATTCCTAGTCCTAATGCCTGTCCTCTGGAATAATACCCCTCCAGTAATCTGAAGGACTCCAACTTCTGTTTCATCCAGAAAATTGTTAAAGATCTGATTATTCAGAATCACTCTTATTCAATAAAATACAAAATTATTCAGATGCTGCAACTCAAGGTTGTATACTCCAACAGTATCCAAATTTAAAATGCCTGTTTCGCATGTATCAAATTAAATTGATTATTTATTTCTTTATAAATTCACAAAGAACAAATTTAAAAAAATATTTATGAGACCAATGGAATAGTTCAAAAGAAGTAGAAAATGAGACAATATAAAGTCTGTGTATTTGTGTATGTACATACACACCCAAAGTAATATAGTACATAGCATTTAAAAATGGTTTTACTGTACTGTTATAAGATATATGTAATTTAGACCATTAATGATAGCAATAACTGTACCACTAACAATGATTTAAAATGTTAATAAAACAAGGAAAGAAAAAGAAAAAAAAATAGTTGGCTTCTAACTTTCCCCTTTTACTAATTCTCATAATTTATGGTGTTTAATTTATGAGCCATAGTGGCACAGTGGTCAGAATGCAGTACTGCAGGCTATTTTTGCTGACTGCCAGCTGCCAGGGGTTTGGCAGTTCAATTCTTACCGGCTCAAAGTTGACTCAGACTTCCAACCTTTCAAGGTTGGTAAAATGAGGACCCAGATTGTTGGGGGTAATATGCTGACTCTGTAAACCACTTAAAGAGGCCTGTAAAGCATTGTGAAGCGGCATATAAGTTTAAATGCTATTGCCATTGCTATTTTAAACATGTAGACCCCCCAAAGAATTCATATTGTAAACATTTATATTTGCCATTTTGCATGATAAATTGTATATATGAAAATAATTTTTGATTACATTTGGTTACATTTCTCTTGTCAATATGTATATACTATGATGGTGCCAATTGTTGCATTAGTCCCCAGTCAGATATTGTTGTACTTGTATCTTTCTTCCAATGATGTTTTGTGAGCAAGTGTGGATTTATTCTTGTTGTGAGCATGTAACTCAATCACTAAAATATTTTTTACTGGTTTTCTCTTGGATTATATCTAGTAAAAAGGTTGTGGTTTCATTTCATATTTAATTTACAATTTTTTCTGCCTTATGCTATATATAAGTTTCCAATACTTTTGAGTTTTTTTACACATCCACCATATATGGTAAAATATTCCTTCTGTTGCTTGGCATTTCTAAAATTTGTTACTGTCTGATTTATCTACATGTTCTTTTAAGTTGTAGCTTGAGATAAATGTTATAGATATAATTGATAATTTTTCTATTCTTATACTGTGATTATTTCTTTCAAAATTTGCATCCATTTTATCATATAGCTTTTCATTAGTTCTTATCTATGTCATATCAATATTAAATATCATCTAGTTTTGGCAGTCTTGATCTAAATAAATTTAATTCTTTGTTTTTTGATGGCTTCTAAAAGAGTAACCTGATCAGCTTTCTTTAGATAAGCCCATACCCCAACAAGAAGACAATATTCAGAATTGGTATCCAGATCTAACATAAATTATTTGAAGCAGACGACACAAAAATAAGCAAACAAAACCATTGTAAATACACATACTTTCACCCCAAGATTCTGAATTAAATTAAAAGCTAAGTAGATATAGCAGTGATCACTTTTTGATAAATCACTATCTCCTTAGTGCTCTTTTAAAAAAAAAACTTTGTTAATTAAATAAGAAACTGGATACTTTTTATCAACATTTATATAACTCTTCTTTCAGTCAAACCTTGCCTCAGTTATAGATCCAGATTTATCCTAACCCTCTGACTGTCCCTGTAGAGAAGCGGGAGGCCAATCTATTGATTCCCAGTAGTGCTAGGCCTTTAACCCCAAATAGAAAGCTAAACTTAATTGTTGCCTATAAAAAAGTACATGTCCTTTTCAAACAGTTTTCTCAAATACTATTTATAGTAAGAACAATTATTTGCACATCTCTGCACACCCTGCACATTTCAGTACATAAAGTTAATATTGATATGATGGAATGACTACCAGCTTTTCTGAACACCTTTAGAATGGTAATTTAATTCAAAACATTAATAATATCATCTATATTGTTCAAAATGGTGAAATACTTGGAATTGCTGCCAATTAATTCTTGCTGTGAATTAATTGGCATGTTAAACCACTACTACTGAACAAAAATGATAGGACCAAGAATATTTGTATTCAACATATAATAAAGCCCAATAAGAAAATATTCAGTACTGATTGCCAAGCCCTCTTTAATTAGCCTTTAACATTGTCAACTCTTGAAGCCCTTCTAGAAGAGCTTTCGATAGAACATTTTCTGGATAGCTTCCAAAAAGCAGGCTGTTATGCTCTGGTGGCTTGTCAACTTAAGATTTCCTGAACCTGCACTGTAGCAAATTCTGCTACCAACACTGACACAACTATATAATGCAGAAAAACAAAATGAATACTGTATATTGAGAAAAGATGATTCTTTAAACTCTATGAGTAATTCATTCAAGATTTGCTCAGTATTTCCAATTTCCAATAGAAGAGAATTTATGTAGCTCAAGGTTGAACTGTTGGGTTGTTAGTAATCACTGAGCTGGTTGTAAAGATATTTCATTACTAGGCTAGGTAATATCATCAGCACACAAATGCATTACTTAATAATGAGACATCACCAAGCTCAGACAACACCAACAATCCAACAGGTCAACCTTATCTCTACTGTTATTACACCCTTTAGTCTGAACTATGTGCAGAATATTTCATAGCCTCTAAAAACAAGTGACCACTTAAAGGGATTTAAGTCTTCTCATTGCCATCTATCTGAGAGCCTTGATCCACTGAAACTCTGCTAAGGAGCTAACTGTAAAGCAGTAAATCTTGTTTGACAAAATAAATAACTTCTTATTTCAGTGGGTCTTTCTTTCAATCATTCCTCCCTTTCTATTACCTTGTCACTTAGGGGCAACCAAGAGCCACTCTCCTGTTCTCACAACAAAGCACAACAATGGTTGATGAATGACACCTGAATAATACACCTGCTTTCTGATTCCTTTCATTGAATGTAGCTTGATGGCATTCCAGTATGAAAGGTCTTGCTTCTATTTGCACATTGTAATATCTAAACATTGTATTTCTTAACATAAAGGCTTTATACTTTTGCAAGTTCTAGCCTAAAACGTAAACATGTCCAAGTAGCCTTAACATTTTTAATTGGCTTTTAATTTTTATTAGCTTTTCTATGTCTATTTTCTTTAGTTCCTTAGTCACTGCTATAATCCTTTGATTGACTCACAAAATTTTCTTGTTAATTGATCTGCATTTTATTTCCTATGACTGCTTTTGCAGGCATATAACTTGTTGGATCAATTTTTATCAATTCTAGAATTTTCCAATGTTCTACCATAGAACTGACTTGGGCAGATGATTTTAATAGTAGAATTGATACATTCCTTTTCCTACATTGTAACTTCTTTAAATGCTCTCCTTTTTAATATATTACTCTTGCCTCAATATTAGTTACTTCAAAAACAAAATAATTAATAATGGGCATCATCTAATTAAATTTGATCTAACTATCCTAAATAGTTTACATTCAGAAGATCAGTTTGCTTTATGTTTTACATTATTATGAAATTTGGGATAATTACTATTTGCACGATAATGTCACCTCAATAATTATGTAATTCCTTAAGATGCCTATTTTCCAGTTAATTTCTCAGTAATGGGCACCCTGCCCAATTATTCCACTAAATGAACCTTAGATAGTATAACCATGTAGCTGTGTCCTTTTTCTCTTGCACTAGAGCTACTTATGATGGACCTGTGCCAAATGTTTCAGTGATGGGTATTTTTTCACAGAAATTTTTAAGTGTAAATTCTGGGATTTGGATGCAATAAATTCACAGAGATTAGGTGAAAATGTATTTTAATGAATAAATCTACAGAGGAAAAACACAGCTCTGGTTAAGGAATGTGTTAAAGAAAGAGCTCAACCATCTCATTTCTCCCTTCTCCTTAGCAAAGTCAGTGAGTGAACCCCAACAAAAGACTGGTCTAGGAACTAATCTATACTGAAGCACCCACCTATGAAAATGTGTTCAAAGTTTCTAGTGCTAGTTCACACGTTTATATTATCCTTCAATCCTCATGGAGTCTTGACTAAAATATGTCTGACCTGAATTTGGGGTAGTAAATAAGAAAACTGTAATCCTTCCATGTTGTAGCCCTGCTGAAAAAAATTACCTTATTATCTTAGCTAATATGGAGGGGAGGTGGGGAAGTGAAGCAAGATTTATTTTTATCATTTGTTTTTAAAATGTAACAGTTAAAAGCCATTTCCAGACAGCTATAAAATACTAAGTGGGTAATCATGAATAATAGGAAATATATGAGGAGTAAGAGGCCTAACCTTTCTTTGGACTCTTAGTTTTTCTGATGATTCCAGTGCAATAAATCCTGAACTTATTTCACCTGAAAATTTATTATGTAGCAATGCCATGCATCAACTGCTAAAAAGATCAGAGTCTCTGGTGACAATTCTTTTCACTCAGCCTGGAACCATTTGTACCTTTCTTGGGCCAATACACTCCAGTCTCCTGTGTAAGGAACCCAAAGAGAGAAGAGGGCAGGCAGGCAATCTGTTCAGAAGTGCATTTTCCTTGCCCCTCATCTTCATATTGTTATTAACACCTTCTGATCTATGAAATAGTTCTATAAAAATGATGATGTTCTTATTTTTATAATGCTTCTACGCCTCCTTGATTGATTTTATTGTTCTCCTGATAACAAGGTTACTATAAAACATATGGGATGGGGATTATGAGAGTTATCTTTCTAACATATTCGAAACAGGGAAGAGTTGATGTTGTTATTTATTTATACAGACATAATTTTACCAATGTTAAATTTTCCAAGGCAATTTATAAAATAAAAACATGCAGTCCCACAAGGGATCATGTGTACAATGTTTATGTAACATGAGCTAAACCTTGATTGAGAGACTACCTCTCTCCAGTTACATCTCCCTGTCCCATCAGGTCCAGCAAAAGAGGAATGTTGTACTATTTGCCTGGTAATTGTTTTGGTTGTAGTCTTAATTGTTTTTAATTTGTTTGTTTGGTTTTATTGTATACACTGCCCAGAGTTACTCTGTGAAATGGAGCTATATAAATGTGCTAAATAAATAAATAAAATTATATATGCCACTGTCAGAGCTATTTATGATTATGATGAATGGATGGAGAGCTAATCTGAAATCAACAACAGCCTTTCAGTTTTTTTAAAAATAATAAACATGAAGCTTCCAAGAAGCATTAACAATTGAGTAATAATGTTTATGACTGATATTTGTCACAATAATAAAAAGGGGAAAAGATACACTGTATTTACACTAAAAGGACATAAACAATTGCTGATCAAATCAGGTAAAAAGTAGTTATTTTAAAGAAAAGTAGAAACTCCAAGACACCCATAACACAGACAGGTGATAATGCAGGGACGGCGATACTCAAGAAAATATTGTTTGTTCATTTCATTTCATTATTATTTCATTTATTCCTCTTACGTGGAAACTTACTGGGTGGCTAACAACTAATTAAAAAAGCAAGCATAAAATAGTAGTAGTAGCAGTAATAGTAGTAGAGTTGTTGTAGTAGTAAGAATAAAAACAACACATTGTGCTCACTTCTTCAAAGAGGGACTTACCCAGCCCATTTCCTAGGGAAGAATTCAGAATCTCAAAGCCTTATGTAGGGGAGTGTTCTGTTCCCTGGGACAGGTGCTATGACCCAGAAGGTATAGTTCATGGATTCCATCAGATGATATCATTTGATAGAAAGGACTGAGAGACAGAATGTTCTGAAGATAATCTAGCCCTGAAATATGAAGAACTTGATAGGTAATAATATAATTAATACCGTGAATTGCACTTGGAAGCCTATGAGAATTAATACAACTTGTGAAAAAGAAATGTTGCATGTATATACTGAAGTTCTCTATGTTCCTGGGACTTGGATTTCAACTTGACATCATAAAGGAAATAATGGAACAAATAAAGACAGTTATATGCCTTAAGAAATTATTGTTTAAGCAAATTCTGACACTCAATCTGAAGAAGAGTTGTTAGAAATTTGTTCATGTTGGATGTTCAAGTTACAGGTCTCAATTAGTTTTCAGACTAGAAAAGTCTGGTATAGGGCAGTTTAATGAATGTATGACCCTGCATAACAGCAAATTTGTACCTACTACCTCGTTCATACAGCCCTACATTATCATTGCAGATTTATTTTGCAAACGATGTGCTAAAATGTATTCAAAATTAAATACCCAGATAATTTGAATTTATTCCTCCTCCTCCTCCTCCTTCACTGCTTTTATTTTTTTGAAATGCTATTTTCTCTGCTTTCTGCCCTCTGCATTTCTTGTAAATTGTGTGGAAATTGTTTCTATTTCAGCCACAATAAGGAAACAGCAACAAAAATCCATCACCATAGGAGTCCTACTACTTCTATAATATTCTAGTGTTCACATATTTCCTTCTCTGCTTTCTGTCCTTTTGTCAGTTATCTTTCTAATATTCAGTCTACCCTCCTAAGTTTATTCAAGACTTCAGACTCTCTTAAGCTTGTCTGCGAAATATTGTCAAAATCATTTTTCAAAGTCCAAATATTAGCTGGCAGTTGGTTTACCTCTTTCTATCTGTCAGTTCTTCCTCTTAAGGAATGTAGACACTTGTTCCAAGAGTGGTTCTGTGAAGTAGATGGGCAGTCTCAAAATCTGATATATAAATAAAGTTCAGTGATACATCTACATGGTTTTAGTCTGTAGATATACTATAGTTTAGTGAGAAATCATTTAAATTGCCATGTTTGTTACTTTATCTATGAAACTTATTTTATATCATCCACATTGTCAATTGCATTTATGTGTATGGCCAGCTAACCATACCATCTATAAAATTATTTTACAAATTAGGAGAAAAAAAATGATGTGACTACTAAATATAGTAATTGATTTGACATAGGGTAGGGTTGCCAGATATCTGAACAGGCAAAGGAGGACATGAACAATTGGAAAGAAGAACAAAAGGTGAAGGGGTGGAGAAGGAATACACATTAACTATTCAACTTTCTTGGCATCCTTGACAAAAATTACAGCAAAAAGTGCCCCTGCCATGTCCTTCAAGAAAGGTTAGCAGAACAATTTTGAGTGGAAGTTAAGGAGATATGTTGATATGCCCAATACATCAATACAACTGCATTTTCACTGCATTTCAACAGTATTACCATTTTGACAAGTCCATTTCAATCTACAACCTAATTTACTTGGGCCTACATGTATATGAAATTTCTCCTTCCAGCATCAAAATGTTTTTAATCACAATATTTTCCCAACTATTTTTTAAAAAAATTCAAGAAAGTATCCTAGTGATAAGATAGACTCAACAATGATGCACTTTTCAAGTTTCACCATAAATCATAGGTTGAGACATGTGGTCTACTGACTACATGTTCATAGCTTGAATGGTCTGGATTGACCCTGATGGATGAAACCAGAAATAAATTAAATAACATAAATCCAGTCTGTTGAGTCTTTGTATTCAAAAAGCTGGTCAATATTTGATTTTGAGGCTATACCCAATGAACATAGAATATGAATAGAAAAAGCAAGATATCTTTCTTTTGCCAGATATCTGGTCATCCTAGCTATATTAACTTCTGGTGTTGTGCATAAGATGCTTTATTGACCAGGGTTAATTCCAGTTGTTCAGCAATTCTACCTAAAACAGGCTACTAAACACTTAAGTAAAAGCTTAAGCAGGAGGTTAGATTAGAAGTTCTCCAAGGTCCAACCTTGTTATTCTATGTTCTATCTATCCCAGTATTTTGCAATGCAGGTGATAAGACAGAAACTTTCTATCGGCGAGGACAGTTTGTTTTCATATAACATTAGGGGATTTACTGATAAGCATTGTTGAATCATGTATGCTGCATATGTTAGAAGCACCTTGAAATCTTTAATTATTTTTTTCATAACACATTCTCATACAAACAGAAACCACTGAAACACTTATGTTTGATCTTATTAACCCTTTTCTAATCAGCTGGAACTTTGAAGGTACAAAGCCCATCCTTTTAGAACTGGTGGAATATTCCACATCCTTCATGTAAAATATTCTGTCACTTTTAATCTTGTACCTTGTTTACTTTCTATGTTACAAAAGAAGTGGGATTTGTTTCCATTGATTTTTGAAATAGGAAATGGAACTTTCAGATTTCCCATATGAATTTAAAGCAAGTCAGATATTAACCTCAGAGTAAAACATCTGCCATGATGCTTAAAAAAACAGATAAGAACTATCTTACTATAAACTGCATCTGTGACAAACAGATTGTGATTTGGGATTTAAATATTATAACTTAGTAGAATTCAGAAAACCAAAGAATTATAGCAAGCACCCTGTTAACTAATATATTCTCAAAAAAGTATAAGATAAGGTAAAGGTAAATATATGAAATTTAGATAGATAGATAGATAGATAGATAGATAGATAGATAGATAGATAGATAGATAGATAGATAGATAGATAGATA
>JANHFL010003189.1:0-10957 GCA_032468155.1 Oxyrhabdium leporinum | reverse complement strand
AGAGAGAGAGAGAATACAATCATTTGTGGTTAAGGAGACTTGACCTTTAGTATAAAATCATGAACAGGAGCAACCTACTCAAGGGGAACTTTGGTGATATTAAAAATAATAAAATTTAACTAAAGTAATATGCTGCATAGATAATACAGTTTTTCCAATACTAGAAAAGTGAGATCTTTCTAAAAAGGCAGCAGAAAATGAATCTTGTGAAACATGTGAGTAATCACTTAACATACAATATTTGACGGAGGGTTGAATATCAAGGGGAAGGGAGACCAATTAATCTGATAATTGGGAGGCAAAACTAAGACCAAAAAGGGTATAATTATTAAAGACAACAGTGAATCTAAAATCTCTCCACTAATTGTTTCCACTAAGGAAAGAAAGAATAATTATAAAGCAAAAAGGGTGGAAGAGAAATCTTGCATCACTACTAAAAAAATAGTATGAATATTCCTGCCCAACAATGAAGGACAGCATTGGTAAATGAATTCACAGAGCCATATAGGAATCTTTCAAAAATAACTGTGAAATAGTAAATGACAAATATTAGTCAACTATGGAAATTGCGAGCTGATAATAACAGAATAAGAGAGTTGGAAGTGATAGGCACCCTGTACCATTTCAAACAAATATCTATCCAATCTCTTCTTTAAAACCTCCAATGATGGCAAGATGTTCCACCGATTAATTGTTCTAACTGTCCAGAATTTTCTCCTTATTTATAGGCTGGATTTCTCTTTGATTAGTTTCCATCCAATGATTCTTTGTCCTGTCTTCTCAGGTGCTTTGGAGAATAGGTTGGAGCCCTCTTCTTTGTGGCAGCCCCTCAAATATTTAATAACAGTCAAATTTGAGAGAAGCTTCCAAGATCCAAAGATGAAATAAAGCAGGGGTGTCAAACTCAAGGCCCAGGGGCCGGATCCAACCCATGGAGTGCTTAGATCTGGCCCACAGGGACACCCTGGAAACAGTGAAGGACCAGCCCACACTCTCTACCAGTGAAAACAGAGCTCAGAAGGTTGCATGCAGCCCTCCGGAGTTCCGTTTTCACTGGCAGAGGTTGCAGGAGGATGTCGCAGCCAAAAACAGAGCTTGGGAGCCCGTTTTCAATGGCATATCGCTCGGGCCACCACGAGTGCCCCCAACATGAGTGATCTCAAGCTGGCCATACCCACCCTGGCCACACCCACCCTAGACACCAGAGGTCAAACACAATCCTTGATGCAGTCCTCAATGAAATCGAGTTTGACACCCCTGAAATAAAGTAATCTTGATAGCTCCTCCCCATTCCCTGTGAATAAGCTTTAGAATAATAGATATAACCTATGATTTTTAAGACATAATTAACAAATTTACAGAATTGAATTTTGGTGACCAGCACCAAGGATATCATAGGCATTGTAAAAGTTTATTTTCTTCATCAACAGCAAAGCATTTTGCAGCAGACATTTTATAGTGGGTGGCTGACAATAAACAGGTCAGTGTCAAGGGTCTCACAATTTTGAAACAGAGATGGGGTGAAAGCTGCTCCCAGATCAAATTCTGCCCAGCGTAAGCTAGAAGCATATAATTATGTGATAGCCCAGTTGTGGCTGATAGACCAGTCTTGGACTCTGTCCAGACTCCCATTTGCAATTGGCTTTGACCTTGCTATAAACCCCACCAGCTTTCTAGAGCAAGACTTATCGTTCATAGCGTTCAGGGTACAGCTACATGAAACTTCTGCCCTCACCTTTGCTAGTGAAACCATCAATCACAAACAGTTACTCCACTGTTAGTCTTCTTTGGTCATAGGCTATGACAATTCAACAGATCCAGTCAATTACTCAAATAGCATACTGAGTTGCCTTGACAAGGCTCACATAAATAAAGCAGCAAATAGCAGACAATATTTCAAAAGTTAAACTCCTTGTAATTGACTTAAAAGTAGAATTATAGCATAAAACTCATTCTGACTTCAATGTCTGCTGTACAGGAAGCATTTTAATCATTTAAACATCTTTTCCAGATCATTTTCAGATTATTCCAGATCATCCAGATCAACAATTAATCAATGGAATGACTTGCATGCAGAAGTTGTGGATGCTCTAACATTGGAAGTTTTGAAGAAGAGATTGGACAGTCATTTGTCTGAAATGGTATAGGGTTTCCTGCCTGAGCAGGAGGTTTGACTAGAAGATCTCCAAGGTCCCTTCCAACTCTGTTATTCTGTTATTTTAAGATTTTCTTCTTCTTTCCTTAACAGAGCAAGCTCCACTGTAAAATTCATGCTGCCCCACTGAGCTGGCCATGAAATCATTCAGTAAACAGTGCCAAATTGGCAGCAACCGAGATAAATTCTCTCAGACACTATCCCTGTGATTACATCTTTGCTATCTATATCTAAAGCATTCCTGAGTCAGCCATCCACTGCACGACAGCAAAAATATAGAGAAAGCTCTAACTTTTGCTGCAATTTAGTGGTCATCCATTTATCACCACTGTGGAACACCATGTAAGAGGTTTGCTTTGGGGCTCAGACAACTCTATTCATATCCCCAAAAGAAACAATCAACTAATTTTTTTCCCTTCAGATTTTCAATTACACCAAGAATAACATTTCAAAGGACTATCAATCTTAACTTTGCTGTATATCTACCAAAATGCTTTGCTGAATTCAGAAAGGGACACAAATAACAATCCCTTATGATTCATCCTTCCTTTTCAACATTTGCCTGAAATTTGGCATGCTATGCTGCTTACCATAGAGACTTTTATCATTACAACTTCTGTTCCCAAAGCACTAAAATGTATTAACATGTACAGGAGTACAGTCTGAAATCCCTTAGTCTAAAAACCCATTTCTCAGTCTGAAACCCATTTCTATGAAGTTTGACACAGCATATTCCTCGGTAACTCCTTAGGTAGCATGCAAATTTCATCCTATTCTACAGAAAAACAAAAATGTAACAGATGTCTTCATAATTCCCATGCCTCAGAAGAACAATGCTCCATTTTCAATTTCACTTGACATCTAAGCATCAATTTAGATGTCATTTCCTTTAGAACAATCTGGGCGGTATAATTCTGGACTGGTCCCTCCAACCAACTCCAGTAGCCTATAGAAGTCCCAGTTCTCATTCCTGTAGATGATTTTTTTTTCCAAATAGAAATTGTGTTTGCTGTCTTGTAGCAGTAAGATCCACAAGGAAATCAGCATTCCAATTTTAGATATGGTGGCACATCATAATATCTAACATTTACCCGAAAATGATAACTTAATACAGGTAGCCCTAGATTTACAAGCACAACTGAACCTGAACTTTCTGTTACTATGTGAAACAGTTGTTAAGTAAATTTTGTCCTATTTTTGCACCCTTTCTTAGCACAGTTGTGAAGTGAATCACTGCAGTTGTTAAATTAATAACACAGTTGTTAAGAGAAACTGTGTTCCTCATTGACTTTGCTTGTCAGGTCACAAAAGGTGATCACATGACCCTGGGACACTGCAACTGTCATAAATATGATATAGTTCCCAAGCATCTGAATTTTGATCATGTGACCAAAATGTTTCAATGGATTGTATGTGTGAAAATAGGGATGCTTCAATGGCTATAAGTGTGAAAAATAGTCATAAGTCAATTTTTCAGTGCCATTATAATTGTCAATATAATTGTCACTAAATGAATTGTTGTAAGTCAAAGACTATCTGTAGTTTAAATATATGTTGTCTTACACTTGTGTCAGTATTTTAAAGATTTATGCACTAAAAACTGTTTCCTTTACATTTTAAAATGACACATAGCCATGTTCCAATATACACATGATCTTGTTGCTTCGGTTTCTCATATACACTTTCTTAGTTCCAATATGTTGGTTTTAGTTGAGCAAACAACTTTGCTGGAAATTGCTTTCTGTGCATTACATGTTTTCCTAAGTGATATTTCCCCAGAGCTGGCAGATTGCTTTACTGTAGCAGATGTGCATGTTTTTGGACAATAACCACCATAAGGAATAGTATAATTACATTTACTGCTGTTTGAATATCAAGTAGAATTGATACTTCTGCATACAAACCATATCCAGTTGCCTTTTCCACCCTTCTAAATCTAATTTTCCAGTTTTACGTTATATGACCTATATATTACTTCCTTTCCTGAGTGTCACACAACTATGCATTGATAGTGTTCTTTATGCCTCAAAAATATATTGCAGCATTTAGGAAGAATAGTTTGAAATCACTGAGCAACCAGACAAGAAGTGATGGAGAAGAGTTCAGAAACCTTCATAAAATGTGGGAACTTAAGCATTACTAAACAAATCAGTATAAATGAAGTTCAAGGTGGGAAAAAATCCTAATATTTTCTCCAGTTTATAAAACTGTAAATACTTTCCAGAAATCCAAAGACTTTTTGCCTTTATCAGTAGTATTGGACTATAATGTGAGCGCTAAATGACACATAACCTGTAGAAAAGGATGCGTTATAATTTACATTCAGTCCATTCTACTCCTGCATGTACTCTCAAATTTCTCCATTCTCTACCAATTTACAAATGTCTTCATTCTCCATCAATTTAAAACTCACACATAAGAAAGCACACATATGCACATGTAATTTCTTTTAAATTTATTTTTTTTTCTGGGAAACTTCTGAGCTAAGAACCATTCTGTAAAGTTCAGGGAAGTAATGAATCCAGAGTTCAGAGTCGCAGAATAACCCTGTAGGTAGATTTGCTTAGGCTGCCTAAGAATGTAATACAAGCAAAATTCTCCATCATCCCTCTTGCAGGCACAAAGCAGCTTTTGTAAACACGCAACTAATATATCTGTATGCCCTATTTTGCGCAGCTGCTTAAGAAGTTGCTGTGGAATTTTTGTTGTTGTTGTTGTTGGGGAAGAGGTTTGGATCCTTCTGCTCTGTCTGATCCTGATTAAACTGATTGACTATTGCTAAGAGTTTTCATGGGATTCTACAGTAGTAAAGTTTTGTATGGTTCATCTTAATTACAGTCACCGTTAGAAGCAAAGAATAAACATTGTGATCTGTTGCATGCTTGTTACATACTGTAGCAGAATGATGTTTTTATTTTTGCATTTTCCTGTGATTGCATAACTAACATAGAATATGCATTAGTTTATCTTTTTCTTTTTAGGCAGTAGTCAGTTAATTCTTAAGCCTGGATCTTTTTTAGGATATTTTTATATTGTTGATGTCTTAATGTTATTATTTTATATTTTCTTGTTTATCTCTGATCTTTGATTGTCATAAAACTGTGTCTTAATATTTTTTTAAAAATAAATCAGTGTTGTACTTCCTTCAGAGAATTCTACAACACATTTTTGTTCATTGTAATTAATCTTTTAGCACAGAGGTTGTCTTTGATGTGGTTTTTGATCAATACAGAGGTCAAACTGTATGGAAATGGAGCTGACTCAGTAGAAAAAACTAAAACACAATATCAGCCAACTCCAAAGACATTACATACCTTAGTTGTTTCTGGCATCTGTAATTGCTTGACATTCTTCCAATATGCAAACAATTAATTTTATGAAAAAAACATTTCTCTCTGTTAATTTCAAAAGTAAATAAGCTAAATCAAAGGTCATTGTCTCTGATAAACAAAAAAAACAACAACGTCAAAATCTACTGTCCTAACTAACTGGGTGACCTTGAGCGGTTGTCCTGTAGAACTTAAAGTCTAAGTGTAAAAATTAATTTTTCACCATGGGAAAAATGGAAGGCCCACCCCACTTATGTTATTTTGCCTGGTGAATTATTTAAACTGGGACATTAGAGAAACCTGGACAAAGGCAATGGCAAACTACTTCTGTTTTGTTACCAAGAAAATTGGTTGTGCTCTCCTGTAAATTGTTTTATGATTTTAATAGTTTTAAAAGTTTCTAATTTTTTTATTGTTGTTATGAATTTGTTTGCTGTACTGTTCTTTTTTAACTTTGTATGCTGACCAGAAATAATTAACTAATTAATTAAAGGCACAAGGGAAAGGCCAAATACTCACCTGGAATCCAGTTTCACATACTTTTTTTAGGACCAAAAAAAATCGACAAATAGAAAATGAAAAAGATAAAGTGCTCTGGGATTTTAGAATTAAAACAGACAAATACTTGCCATATAACCAGGTTTAACAATGGTGAATAAGAAAGACAAAAATGTCTGGCTAATGGACACTGGAGACCCATTGGAGACCAGAACAGAAAAGAAAGGACAAAAATATCAAAATACAAAGACCTACAAATAGAAGTAAAATGACTGTGGCTAAAGAAAGGAAAGGTAATAAAAATAGTAAAAGATGAAAAGATGCCTTGGATATAATTCAAAAACTTCTGAGATTGACATGATCAACATTATTTGAACACTATCAGCATTGACAAAATCACTATTGGTCAATTGCAAAAGGCAGTTTTACTTTGAACAGCTTACATTCTGCAACAATACCTTTAACACCATCAAACAACATCCCAGGTGCTTGAGAAGGACTCAGTAGGTGGATAAAAATGCCAAATCTAGTTTAAACATCTGGATAACCATGCAATCAACTATAATACATCATCTGAATTTTAATTACTTTGGAAAAATCACAAAAGTGACAGCTACTATCGCCTTGGAGGGAAGAGTACTCTACTGAGAATGTCTTGCAATAAGAGGGACCAGAAGGCTCTCCTGTTCATGTAGGGACGCAGAATTTATTTAGAAAAGGTGGCCTTTTAGATACCTAGGCCCTTCATACATAATAACCAGTACCTCAAACTGCACTCATAAATGCCATTAACCAATTTCTGGTAGGTTTTTAACAGAAGCTTCCTGTATATATCAAATTATAGTAATCCAATTGGCAGGTGCGAAGAGCATGAGATGCCCCAGTGTTGAGCTGGAATCTTGGTAACTACATTGACATGAATCTTTCTTATCAACAAAACAGAATTTGGTGGTTTTTTTCTAGATTTATACAATCTCCTTAAAAAAATATATTTAAAGTGGCATTCCCCCCTTCTACATTGTGAAATAAAATAAAATAAGGCACATATTTTAAAATTTACAAGCATACATTTTCAGTATATATTTTTTTAAATTAAGAGTCAAAAATCAAAATCAAACAATAGTTGTAGCCCATCAGTTAACCTGTGCAGTCATTGAAAATTAATGACACGAAATCAAACATACTGTATCTTCAGGCTGATGTTGATGGAGTCTGACTTAGTCTAAGCTTCAAATAAATGACCGCAGCTTATGCAATTCAAGTACTAGCCCATTAGCCCATTAATTCCCTTGTCCCTTTGATCATTTAATACATCCGATAAAAATCAGTGGACCATGCCTGACAGTCTCCCCCCCCCCTCCTTATTGCCTCTCATCTCCTCATTAATTCTTTGTGGGCAGAAATGACTATACTCTTGATCACTTGTGTGCATCTTTAAGATTTCTGTTGGTTCAGGATTTTTTTTTTTTTGTTTTAAAATGTGCTTCTCTATTGTTACTAGCAAGTAGATGGCAAAGTCAGTCTGACTAAGAAGAATGTTGGCAGCTTGGGAAAGATTTACGGTTTGAGATTGCTGGCTAAAAGTAAAAGGTAAGATTGATAGATTAATGCATTATATGCTTGTCTGATTGGCCACCGTTGATGACGCACATTTGTTACATTTATATACTGTACAGGTAGTCCTTGACTTACAACCACAATGGACCCCAACATTTCCATTGCTAAGCAAGACAGTTGTTAACTGAGTTAAGTCCCATTTTACAACCTTTACACCACAGTTGTTAAATGAATGACTGCAGTTATTAAGTGAATTTTGTGGTTGCTGACTTTGCTTGTTGGAAGCAGCTGGGAAATGATGATCCCAGGACAGAGCAATTGTCATAGATGCATGTCAGTTGCCAAGCGCTTGAATTTTGATCAAGTGACCATGGGGAGATTGTAGTGATGGCGAGTATGAAAACCTGTCAAAAGTCACTTTTTTCAGTGGCGTTATAACTTTGAATGGTCACTAAATAAATGGTTGTAAGTTGACTTTCAACAGTTCACTTTGTGACTGTTCAAAGCACTGAAAAAAGTGGCATATGACCATTTTTCACACTTATGACCATTGCAGCCTCCCCATGGTCGCATGAGTTACATTTGGGGTCATGTGATCACCTTTTGTGACCTTCTGACAAGTAAAGTAAATGGGGAAACCAGATTCACTTAACAACCATGTTACTAACTTAACAGCTGCAGTGATTCACTTAACAAATGTGGCAAGAAAAGTTGTAAAATGGGGCGAAACTCACTTAACAAATTTCTCACTTAGCAACATAAATTTTGGCCTCAGTTGTGGTTCTAAGTTGAGGACTACCTGTAAATCACTTATCCAGTGCAGCTAAATAAAATTGTGATTAATTATGATGAAGCGCATTAGATGTTCTGTCTTTTTCTCACAGCACTCTTAGGAGACCTGGCCTATAGACATCAAAAAAAAAGTCTATAGATTGTGTTCTCTCTGGCAATAAAACATTACTAGGATTTATCAGCGCTACTGACAGGACACTACATACTAGATCTTTATCAGTAAAAAAATAATCACATCCTGTCATCTTTTTTGACAGATTAAACAAAAACCACACAAGAATAAAGGTGCAATAAGCAAAGTAGAAAATAATTACTAATAAAGCACCAGTAAAACACACGTACACACACACAAAAAAAACCAACATACATTGTCTCCTTCCTTTTATTTCACCAACTGTACATTACTATCTAAATATTTGTACTGCACTTTGAATGTTAAATACTGAAGATTACTGTTAGCATCTGTTAAAGTGAATTCATGTACTGTTTTTTTATTTCCCTCTCTTTTCCTAAAATCTGAGTATTAAAGGTCTGATTTTGCCTTGCTGTAATGACATTGCTGTTTGAATTTAGTTAGGCTTCTATTATGAATATATATTGTCATTTTAGCCTTTGTTGCATATTGTCCATCATCTCTCTCTGGTCGGGTGAGAGCAGGCATTTGGCAAAGCCCAAAGATACATTCTGTTTCTACTCTAAACTTAAATGGAAGGATTACATCCTTAGTCTGAGATTGCAAAAGGGGGCATTAATGATATCCCTTAAATTTCGGTTACCCAGAATATATCATTCTGAGTTCCTGAGCCTGGTTATGGGTGTCATCACCATAACATACTACAAATAATCTTCAACTTAGGACCACAAATGAGAGCAGCATGCTGGTTACTAAGTGCTCAGATTATGGTTGTGTGATTGTGGGGATGTTGCAGATATATAAGTGTGAGGAACAATTGTAAGTCACCTTTTTCAGTACGGTTGTAGCTTCAAATTGTTGCTAAATAAATGTTTGCAGATTGAGCACCTTTACTCTTAGATGCAGAAGGAGATCTAATTCAGATCAAGCAGCCTATTTATAAGCATTGCAAATTATTATTGGGATTAGATGTCCATTGATCAGGAGAGGTCTGTCATGTCATTTGTTCTCTGGTCCTTTTAAGATTTCAGATTGCATTAATCTACCTGTGATAGTCTTGAGACGTCATAAATGCCTTGATGCAAACAAATGATTTATCTTTATTTTTATGTTGATTTTTTTAAAAAAAATATATTGTGACAATTCATCTATAGAACAATGCAAAACCACAAAATAAACTTTCGGGGTGGGGGGAAAAGGAGAGCAAAATTTTCAAACATTGACATTGATGGTGTCTGTTTTCAAGTGTCAAGGCAGAAACGCTTAGAAACCTTTATTTGGAAATGCATTTTACATGTCACAGCAAAGCAACTTTTTAGTGAACAAAAACTATGCTTTTTGTTCTAGGAGGTTGAGTTTAGGATATGTTAGAAAGTGACATCTTTATTAGACTGTTATGTCTGAGAAATCTTCATTTGAATAAGTGAACATTTACCAGATCAAATGCAATGTGAGATGCATGAAAGATTTGACTCATCCCACTATAGATCCACATTAAGCTATGTGTTTATTTGCAAATTCCTAAAAATAGGCATTTGAATACATCTTTAAAATCATCAGATTTTGTCACAACGTGTTCGCCATAGGCAAATTTTCTTGAGGGCATCCTTTTAATGTATACTTATTTATTTATACTGAAATCTATATTGTGAGATTCACATCTAAATATAAATGAGTTCTGAATATAATTCTAGCCCAGGAGATTCATAGTGTATCATCATGTAAAAGGAACAAGTGGTTGTGTTGAATGTGCATATGCTAAGAGAGAAGAGATGTCAGATAAACAGCACTGTCTTACTTTTGCTTGGACACCAAACGTAATTTGAACTAGCTGCTACAGCTTGCTTGCTTTGTTGCTAGGTAATGTAAAAAACATTGACTTGATTTTTTTTGGTATCTTCTGTATCCTGATTCCAAAGAGGAAAATTGAACATATGGTACCATCTTAAATAAGGTAGGCATAATGGCAAAGTAGTGCAGGAAATAAAATCAGCAAGTGGGCTGCTTGGTGAATATTGCTAAATGCCTTTCTAAAGAAAGAATTTGCTGTAGACTGATCCTTTAGAGCTTAAGTACCTGAGAAATGGCAAAATGAGGTCCTCTGAGATTTATCAAGAGTATTACGAGTCTTATATAATCTAAAGGAATAATTAGAAAGTTGGCAATTCTTTTTTAATCAGGAGGAAGACAACTAAGGAAAAATAATTATACTGTTTACTCACAAGGCAGGATGTCTTGTCTGCAATATGATTGAACCACCAAGCTGGCATCCAAACTCAAATACAAGCTAAAAATAACTAATTATCAATAGAATAGGATCCAAACATAAGTCAAGAATCAGTTTCCAAAGTAGGGTGAAACATTAAACCTTGTCTATAAGCAGTCCAGCAAGATCCAAGAATCAAATCTAGCCTTTCAGCAAATCTAGACTAATAAATCATGCTTCAATCCTAAAGTCAGAAGGTTGTGTTTTCACCTGCTCCCTCTCTCTCT
>JANHFL010003188.1:137840-147890 GCA_032468155.1 Oxyrhabdium leporinum | reverse complement strand
CTATCTATCTATCTATCTATCTATCTATCTATCTATCTATCTATCTATCTATCTATCTATCTATCTATCTATCCTGTGTGTGTATGTATGTACACACACAGACTGAAAACCAAAGAACTAGAACAGTAGAGAATAGAAAAGGAAGATAATCATCCTATGGGAACAGATATAAGTGCTCCTTGCAAAGGGATTTCCACAATCTGTTGTAGCCTAAAGCTCAGGGAAAGATGACATTGTTTAGTAGATGGGATCTGGAGCATGCCAACTCTGCTTCATTGTATAAAATGGGGAGAAATAGCTAAAGAGAGATGTCCCTCAAAGAACTGAACCTTAAATCTCTCTCCTCTTATCAACACTGACTGGCACTCACCAAGGGGAAAGGAAGATAATCATCATAGCACTTGGTCTCCCACTCCCACCCCTAAATTCTTGGTTGTTCTGGAAGGATACCATGAAAAATCTAGGGTAGTTGCACCAGAGTTCATTAACAAGTGTGATTAATGCTGTCTCAATGATATGCTTTAAGCTAGCTGAAAAGAATCCAGATAATTTATTTCTTCCAGACCTTTTAAAAACTGCAGCCAACCACTTTTCCAACAACACTCTCCAGAATGGGAAGATAGGAGGCAGCAAAAACTGTCCAGATTGTCTAAGACCCTTCTCTAAGATGGATGTTTATGAATACTAGTGTCTTCAAAAAGCTTATAAAATATAAATCATCATTTCTGAACAAATTCATAATGGAGATGTTCGCTTCTAAAACTATACAAAGATTTAAAGGTTAAAACCAACACCTTGAATTGAGTCCAGACAACAGTTTGCAACAAAAGCAATCCTTTCATTGTGGTATAATATGTTTATGATTATATTAATTAAAAACAGCTGGTAGTAGCAGCAAGGTAAATTAAAATCTTTGTCAACATTCAGCAGTAACACTTTTCAGGTTTTGTAATAACTAATGCAATTGTTCATGTGTAAGGTGTAAAAAAATAAGGTGCTGCAGAAAGAAATGGAAAAGGGCCTTAAAAATAAATTTATGACTAACTAAACAAACCTCTTAGGAGCAGCAATATAATGCCTAAAATTGTGCAATTTGCAGATATTTTAACCATAATCTTTCAAACAAAGATGTGTCACAAAAGTTCTGAGTCATTAACATGATGACTGCAGTCCACTTTTTATACTTCTAGATTCAAACCTCTTGCTTTAATCAAGCTAGTCATTTGTCAGATCGACATTTTGAGGTTCACTTTTTAATTCTTTGTTTTTACACTGATAATATTTAACCACCTCCAAGCCCTGACTTAAAAATAGTATCTCCTGACCTGAAACAAGTAAAGTTTATTTCTTCATTTCACACTCATTTTTTTTTTTTGTTTTATTAGGGGAAGAATGAATCCATTACCGTTGTGAAACTCTTAAACTGCTTTGATGATCTTGTTGCAGTGGGAACAGTTTCAGGCAAGATTGCTATTTTTCAACTTGTTTCTTCATTACCTGGGAGAAACAAACAAGTAAGGACCATATATGAAGTTGTGCTAGTCAAGACTTGTTCCAACAAAGTGTGTAATTCCTTAATGAAGACATCTAAAAAATATATCTTTATTTAGCGATTTCAAATACAATAGACTTTTGAGTTTTCTCTTCTTTCCCCTTCCCTCCCTTCCTTTCTCCATTAATGATGTTTTGTGTATATGTTAAAACAAAATAGTCAAAGTGAGAAATATCAACTTGTAAACTAGACTAATGAATCAATCCAATTTATATTTCCTCTTTTTTTCCCCTTCAGTCTCTTTTATACAATATATTGATGAGACATGATGTTTTATTTGCAGCTTCGGAGATTTAATGTGTCTGGTTTTCACAAAAGTAGCATTACAGCCTTGGCATGGAGTCCTAATGGAATGAAGTTATTTTCTGGGGATGACCGAGGGAAAATAGTTTATTCTGCTTTGGATTTGGATCAGGTAAGTAGCTATTTGACTAAAACCTTATTATCCAAAATTTGATTCCAGGAATATAGATTCTTGCTGGGTCAGATCAAAGATGCATGTAATCTAGCAAGATCTTTCCTCACAGTGGTCACTCGGCTGCCTCTGGGGAGCCAACGAGTAGGACATCTATTACTGAGAGATCTGAGGTTCTTTTTTTTAAAGTTGAGTAGTGTCTGATGGTGGTTCTAAGAGGCCCATGCATCTCCTTTTGACAAATAGGGCAATAAGTAGTAAGTCGATATTGTTATTTTGTGGGCAGGAGGGAACATTTGGTCACCTCCAAGATGGTGACAGATGAATTATGTGAGTTGGATTCCAGTGGGTGCCAATCATTGAATTCTGATTATTTAACAGAGGATTCTATATCCATGTTCTGTTTTTCTAGGGTCTTTGCAATTCCACTTTAATATTGGAAGAACCATCTTCAATCGTACAGCTAGATTATAGCCAGAAAGTGTTGTTGATTTCCACTTTACAACGAACTGTACTTTTTTATACTGAAGAAAAATCTGTCAAACAAGTAGGAACTCAACCCAGAAAAACGTAATTATCAGATTGGTTTCAAGGAAAGTGTGTATTTAAAATTCACAGTAATAAGTTTTGAACTCTTAAGACTGGTCAAATATTTTTCTTTAAAAATATTTAAAATTGTTATTTTAAAAAGGTGCATGATTTCAAGTTCTGTTTGTATTTAAAATAGCATGCTTAACTGAAAATATAAGATACTTCTAGCTGTCATGAATTAGAATATGTCATTAGCCTTTTGGGGCTGATAGGCTCATTTGAAATTTCAAAAATATGTTGTGGTACTCGTACAGAATGGCTGCTGGGGAACTTACTAATTCACAAATTAATAGATATAACCAATTATAAAACTCAGATAAAGCACAATAATTCCTCTCTCCTCTCTTCTTCTTTACGGAAATATGTTATCTGGCAAAGTGAACATTTTAAAATATTTCTATGAATGTTTATGAAATCCATTGAAAGATGATCCATATATTAGAGAATGGCACTTTGCCATTCACAATATGCTAGCTTTTTTATAACAATAATTTGTTTCACATAAAAAGTCAGTACATTGATACCAAAAGCAACACACTGAAGGTCCAATTAATCCTTACTATCCTGAATTATATACATCCACTTTTGGTTTTTATATTATTATGCTAATTTGGATTAAAATCTTTTTGCCTTCTTTTTCTAGTCTCCCTTCCCACTTTGGGAAACAGTTAGCATCTGTAGCTGAACAACTAAGCAATGATTTCATTCTTCACTAAGAATACTCTCCTCACCTCAAACACCTAGTGACAAAAATTCTTCCCCATTCTCAGTTTATCTGAACTGATAATTGTTTTGCTTTTATATTTTAGTACAGGCAAATTTGGCGCCTGCTTTATACCTGGGCTGCGTAAGCAAAGTGACCTAATGCTCTTTGCTGCAAGGCCTGGGATTCGCCTTTGGAAATCAGATGTTCATGGGACGGTTCAAGCCACATATATTTTGAAAGATATATTTGCTGCTGGAATGAAGCCTTTTGAATTATATCCCCGAGCGGACTCCTTTAACAAGAGCAGCTGTAATTTCCCAGAAAGACAGTTTGGATTCATTTCCTGCTTTTCCCAAGAAGGATGGGTATTGAGCTGGAATGAATATAGCATTTATGTGTTAGATACAGTTAACCAGGTAAGAAAGCCAAGTCAGAATGTAATGAATTTGTGATTAGTTTCTGAGATAGTTACATGATAGAGAGGAATCATGTGAAAGTGTTTCGTGCAAAGATTTTGGCTTGCGGTTTACTGGTGTTTTTCTGTAACTCGATTTGAAGAAATGTGTTGTACTGGGCTGCAGCATGCAAGGTGCATATGGTTTTCAAACTAATTTTTGTAAATCCTAAAAATGAATACACAATTTTCAAGTATTTCCCCATCACCATTAGATTATAAGCCTTTTAAAGACTTAGTATATGGGGAGAAAGCATTCCTCCTGTATTTTCTCTTACTTTCTAAATCTTTGTAGCCCCTCAAAATATATATTTTGTATGTTTTTCCCAGGATTATATTCCAGTTATCTAATGAAGTGAAGGAAATATATGGAAACTAAAAACAGATTAAAGGTGACAGTCTGTGAGGCACCACATACTACTATGAGGTCTGCTACTGCCACAGACTTTTTTTAATGGTTCATATACTTGGGAATGTATACGAAAACTATCTTATTTTGGGAGGACACCAGAACTTGCATTTAGAAGCAAATATATATTTTTAATTTAAAAAGACCCTAGCAATTTTAGTGAATCTCAGATAATATTTATCAGCTCCAATTACTCAGATCTATATGCAGGTAATTCTGTCAATTCATTCAGTGACCATTTGAAATTACAATTTCAGTGAATGAATGAAGAGATATCCAACCCAAGCCCAAAGTTACATGTTATTGTGACCTGGGGGCTTGGCAACTCATTTGCGCTGACGATGGATTGCCAAGTGCCCTTTGATCATAGGATTGCTATTTGCAGTGTTCCCTGCTGTCTTCCCCAGAAGGCCAGTAGGAAAGCTGACAGGTAGGGTCGTGAACCACTGCTGTCTGTCTGGTTCCTGCTGGCTGGCTTCTTGAAAGTACCTGTATTTTCCACATCTACTTATTTATAAGCCTATCAACGGATAAGCAGATCCTCAAATTTTGTAACCAAAATACCACAAAAAATGTGAGTTGGCTTACCTGCAGGTGGACATTAAAACGTTTGAGGGTCAACTTACCTGTGGATGGGCTTCTATACGAGTATATATGGAAATTTATTATTCTTGATACAGCAGTTGGAAACTGCATTTAAAACCAGTTCATTGTTGTTCACTGCTCACAGCATAGCCAAACTAAAACTTAGACTATGTTTCAACTGAGTTTGGGACCCAGAATTAGTGTTACAAAAGTATTTGGTTTAAATTTAAAGCAAGTGATGGTGTGGTTGATTGTATACCATTGATTTTAGAAAATGCTGTATAAATAAAAATAAAAACTCTGAAATAGGAGCTGTATCCTTAATCTAGTCCTATCATTTTTCCCCACTTTCTTTGTTTTCACAGACCATGATTGGCAGTTTGGAAGGATGTGGTGATATAGTATCTGTGTCCTGTACCGAAAATGAGATATTTCTTTTAAAGGGAGACAGGGATATTGTTAGAATCTCAAACAAGCCTGAAGGATTGGTGTCAATAGGTTTGCATATTAAGTAGTATATATAAAATAATTGTGTCCTGAAAATTCTTGTTCTTGTATTCTTTCATTAGGGGCAGGGTACATACAAAAGAAAGAAAAATTTAAAAGAGCCGTAATACAAAAACTATATTGAAACAACACAAGCTATATTCAGTAAAACCACTCAAAATAGCCATTTTTTAAACCTAACATCAAATATCAGAGGCAAATCTTCATATGCAACTGATTATTAGGAAACAATTCTCCATTAACTATTATTGCAGGTGACTAGAGATGGAGATCACTGCAAGAGACAGCACTATTATTGCGAGGAAGTTTCCACTGTTTCTTTGATTTTCTCAGAAGTCAAACGACTTAGTCATTGGCACAGTGGAGAACGCCTTTTTTTACACTAAAGCATGAATAGATTTTATTTTTTTATACGGTTACCCATCTCATTGCAACTATTCCTTGATAATGCTGGCAGATAATATTAAATGTAACTAACAATTAGTTCCTGCCAAGGCAGAACAGTTTTAAGAAAATAAAGATTTTAACCTGATCTTTATATAAGATGTTATGGCACTAGAAAGAGTTTGCCTGCTGTTCATACTATATTAGTTCTTAGGTCCTACCTTTTTCTCCAGTCAATTTTTCATTACTGTCATATTCATTGCAGGAAAAACATCAGATATTATGTAAATAATATAAATTATTCTCTCAGATCCAATATTCTCTTTTGGCAATAGCTACGTGGATATTTCTAGGAAATGTATCAGTAATGTACTTTCCTTCATATTTGTTTACATCTATTGCTGTTAGCATGACTAGCAAAGTTGTGAAAGATTAATTTATCCTTTAAAAAAACACATCTTACGCTAATGGAAGCAGCAGAATCTATGAATAAACTATGTTGTGAGAAGAAGTACTCATTTGATGAGACTGATATCTCTAGCCACTCATTTTACACTACTTGTATTTTATAACTCATTCCTGTGTTTTCTTGCTCCTGTAAATTGTCATCTAATATTTATCAATTTCTCACATTTCAGATATGAATTCGCAAGCTTGGACCAGCTTGGAAACTGATTTGAGCCCAAAATTAGAAAGGCCACATTTAGTAATTGCTTCAGTCTCATGTGATCCCTCTCCAGAAGCAAACCCCAAATCAAGTAACTACTCCTCACCCCAAACACCTAGTGACAAAAATGGCTCTGTAGAAAGAGCTGACCAGGAAGTAGCATTGATAGCACAGAAAACTCGCTCACAGAGCTTTGATGGACTAGGGGACTTGAGCACTGACCCAAGAAGAAGAGGCTACTCTGTAGTCAGTGAATCAAGAAGCAGAAGCAGCTCTATGAATTCTGTGGACAGTGGCTCCAGTTCCTTGACCAATGGGGATCAAACGTCATCAGAAATACAGAGAGTAGATCAACAAATTTCACAAAGGCTGAGCCTAATCAGCTCAGAAGATTTCAACCAGGAACTGATTATAAAACCAATCAAAGTGAAAAAGAAGAAAAAGAAAAAGCCAGGTAAATGCTTAATGAGAAAGACTAATTGTTACATTCTTATTTTCCCCCCTTTTGTATGTAGCCTGTAAAATTCCACTCGGATCTAATAGAATGTCATAGGAGTAATGAGTTATAATATTAACACTAATTTTTACCATTGTTCATCTCAGAATGAAGTAATTTATACATTCGTTATGAATACTATAAGAGTTTGGCTGGTTTACCCTGTACACTTGTTTTTTGGATCCTGGCATATGGTGTTGAGGCTATTTTGATTCAGATTACACTTGTCATTTGCACAGGTAATTCTTAATTGGGTAGTAAATTTTATACCTGATTGGATTTTTTTAGACTCCTGGCTTTAGCTGGCCTTCAGTGTCTTTTGGTCCATGGGATCCACACAACTGAGTCAATATATTTTTAAAACAGAAGGATTAAATGTGAATGTTCCAATTTCAAATGTGGAATCAAGTATTGGATTTTATGTTTTATTCCTACTGTTGGGAATTGTCATAGCAGAAAGCAGCCTTTTTGTAACACTTCAGATATCCCAAAATGCTTCACATGTGTTATCTTCTAATCCTAAAGCAGTCTTGGGCAGGTAGATCAATGATGTTACTATTTTATAGTGCATGAAACAAGGTGAGACAAATTTCCTACTTAATTTATGGCAAAATAAACTAGTTTTCTGATTCAGGGATCAGTCGCTTAGGTACCACAATATATTAGTTAGGTTTATGCTAAAATTGCAGTTGGGAGTATCGTGTTTAGTGACAAATATGTATTTTCTTAATAAAAGAACTCAGGTTTAATTTCCAGCATCTTCAGCTAAATAAGTCGAAGAAGACCTTGTTGCATGAAATCCTGAATAACATTTCCATCTTAAAAAGTGGCCATAAAATACTTCATGACATCCTTCTTCAATTCAGAGCCTTCCAGATTTATGAGACCACAATACCTAGTATTCCTATCAAGGGCAGGAGTTGTATCCTCAGAGGGCACCACACTAAAAAAAAAGTCTTTCTGTTATTGCTAGTGTTCAGGTAGGCAGTTTAGTCTACTGAATCTCTCAGGGTAAAAGTCAGAATGAAGTATAATTTCAAATTTCAAATTTTTATTTTGTGGTATTTGACTCTTAATAAACTTCTCCTTTCCTTCCTTTAACTTCTCTTACCTCCACTTTTTCCAACTACATTTGAATTTAGAAAATGGCACCAGGAGAAATCCTACCTCTCTGGAAAGCACACCCTCTTATGAACACCAAGCCTTCACTGATAGTTTCCAGATACTAAATGTGAAATCATGCTCCATTAGTTCTAGCCTCCAAGGCAGCACCACAGACTGCTTAAGCATCTGTTCCACAGAACAGGAAAGTGTGTTCAGTATGGAAACACAAAACGATACTGAAACTTTCAGTGTACTTCAGTCTCTGGAGTCGATAGTTGCTCTAACACCTGATGACAACAAGGAGACACTAGAACTGCTAAAACTTTCTAATTATAAGAATGAAGAAGCTGCATCCCCTGTTACAAATTCCTGCTTGCTTGTTGTGGTAAATAAAAAGGGTAGTAATCATAGTGAACATAACTGGAACCTCCTGTCTGAAAAAATAGAAGCCAGCCCAAAACAAATATTTCCAAATGAAGAACATTTTTCTCTCCTACGTAAAACGGAATGCACTTTAGATGAATTACATCTGCCGGGTACTTCGGCTTCCCTTGAAGAGACCAAATCTGCAAAAGGAACATCTGTAAATAGGGACACTTCTTTTTGCACCAATGAATTGTTTGTTCAGAGTGAAGTTGTTGAGGTAATGGAGCAGCAACCATCTTTACGATCCACAGTCCCTAGGAATCCTGAGCATTATCCTGCTGTTTCTGAAAAAGAAATAAATCCTCAAGAGAGGATGCTACCTGGACAGGATTTCAAAGAAGGAGTCATCAGTGACTATGCCAGTGAATGGATGAGTAACTCTCAGAGTGCTAGAACTGAGAGATACGCATCAAGTGATGAAGAGGATATCTATGGGCATGGCTTGATTTATTCATCTTCGGAGACAAATGTGACAGAAATGGGAGCTTGCCATCTTCCACGGGATAAAGTCAGGTCAAATGTTGAGAAGGAGATGCTTTCAAAATCTGATCAGGTATATTCTTGGGAATACCATTGTGAAATGTCTCTCTAATCTGACTGCAACATACCTGCATTCACATTACCTTTTCCTTCAGTTTCCCCACTGTTGTTGAACGCCTTTCCACATTCATATTGTTCTCCTGCAGCCAGAAGTGTTGCTTCTGAAAAGAATCTGAAATATTGCAGGAGAAATAGGAAAGCCTTTCTTTATGAATTGAGTTCCACATGTGTTTTTAAAGTTTCATGAATGACTATATTTTTTATATCTTTTCATTCAATCTTTTTCAGCTGACAGGCATATCTGAAGCATGTGGTGAAAGACCCATTTTTACTAGAAAGCAAACTGGGAAAGTTGTGCCTTATATCCCCTCCAAAATTATCCTTGTCTTTTTTTCTGAGTAAGGGGCATACATCCAAATGAAGTACTATGCTGCAGATACTCATCGTTTTATTTTCTAAGAATCCAAGAGAGAGCAAACTTTCTTGGAAATGATGATACCAGAGGATGATGCTTTACTGTCAGCATGCCAGATTCCCATTTAATTATTTGAACTGAAACTGTATTAAAATTAAATTAGATAGAGCAGAGGATCTGAAAACAGTTGAGAATTTTCAAGGGCATGCTGTTTCCCATGGCTATCACAATACGTATCTCTGTTTAAAATAATCAGAACTATCCTTTAATATATTGCTGAGTGGTTTACTGGTAAACTAGCTGAGTATTGTTTCACGAAAAACGGCATTAAAAAAAAATTGCAATCAGAATGTCAAATTCAGGAACAGGAGAACACTTTGCTTGCTTTTGTTAAGAAACAGGAAAGAAAATGAGAAGAGACAATGACTGAGATGGTGACCGTTTGTCCACAAACAATTCTCTTCTCTTGGCTACTTAAAAGCATTAACTTAATTCATTATTGTGTCATAACTTTACTAGAATACAGGTAGTCCTCAACTTACAGAAGTTCAGTTAGTGACAGTTCGAAGTTACAACAGCATGGAGAAAAGTGATTTACGACCATTTTTCACACAACCATATAAGCATCCCCATGGTCATGTGACCAAAATTCAGACGCTTGGCAACTGCCTCATATTTAGGACGGTTGCAGTGTCCCAGGGTCACGTGATCATTTTTTTGACCTTCTGACAAGCAAAGTCAATGGGGAAGCCAGATTCACTTAACAACTGTGTTACTAACTTAACAACTGCAGTGATTC
>JANHFL010003188.1:120442-137740 GCA_032468155.1 Oxyrhabdium leporinum | reverse complement strand
CTTCTGACAAGCAAAGTCAATGGGGAAGCCAGATTCACTTAACAACTGTGTTACTAACTTAACAACTGCAGTGATTCAATTAAGTATGGCAAGAAAGGTCATAAAATGAGGCAAAATTCACTTAACAATTGTCTTGCGTAGCGACAGAAATTTTGGGCTCAGTTGTGGTTGTAAGTTGAAGACTATATCTGTTTTTCTGGCTCACTATTTAATTGAGATTTTCAGAATTTTCTCCCAATCATCAAACTGAATTCAGAATTTAGAATACTGTATAAGCTGTGACTTTCTCCGGGGCCTGATGATAAACCTGGGAAATTCACACCGATTAATTGCTAGAGATATTTAAGCTGCCTGCTTTGTTTCACCCAATAATTTTTGTTAAACATTAAAACATACATTTGTCAAATGCGCTAAAAACACAGTCCTTATATAATTTCAAGACTAGGCAGCTTCATATGTCATGAAAATATATTATGCTGATTCTAACTGTTCAGTCTTTAGTTTGCAGAAAGCTGGATGGGATATGCGGGTCCTGGCTATGGAATACTGAGCCTAGTTGTCTCTGATAAATACATTTGGTGCTTGGATTACAAAGGTGGCCTGTATTGCAGTGCATTACCTAGTGCTGGGTTGCGTTGGCAGAAATTTGAAGATAACGTCCAGCAGATGGCAGTCTCTCCTTCAGGTTAGTTAGATTTGCATTTTAGCCCATTTTTCCTAGGATAGAAAAATGGTTTGAGTGCATTTATTATTTGTCCAATTATTATGGGCACATCAAAATATTGTAGGCTCTATAGGAATGTATTTCAAACTATATTTTGTAGAAAAGCCATTTTCAACTATTTTACTTCAGATAGCAGATATTTATTGATTGTCCTCTTAGAAAGTTTCCCATTGCCCACAAAGAGAAATGAAGTAGTAGAAAGATAGATTCTAGTATTTTTATCAACAAAACATTCTGTAACATTCTGATTCCTGGTCCTGAAAATGGTAGAGTTACATATGTAAACTGCCTTTACACCTCCTTTTACACCAGATTGTTGTGGTTTTGACCTTGAGGTTTTTCCATCCCTTAAATCCATAACCAGAGCTAGGATACCATGTATGTCAACAGTGTTTTTCTTTCTGTCTGTGATCAGGAAATAAATAAATCAGGAGCAATCATTATAAGCTTTTATATTCTCTTTCTTTCCTTTGTCCTCTCTGAGTAAATCTATTATGTTCATGTCCCATCATTTTCTTCAGCTTTCAGGCTTTCTCTAATGAACCATGCCTGGCTAGTACTGAGTAGGTCTACTTTGTACTTCTTATTTGACAAATTATCGACTTCTCTAATCATCATTGTCAGTGCCATCAGGTAGAGAAACTAATTAAGTCTCTTTATCTTTTATGATAGGTCTGTTCATTACCAACGAAACTCTGTAACTGTCTTAGGTGATTGCTTGAATAAATTATTCCCTAACTAAATTCATTTAGCTACAATAGATACAATGATTTTATTGTAGGATCACCACATTCCTGAAAAGATTGCTTATTTCTAATCTTTACATTTTATTTGCATGTAAAAAGAGAAGCAACAGGGCAAGGCTTTAGGCTTGCAGTTTAAAAGGCATGACATAAATGAAAAATGATTTGGAGGAGGAAGGAATACTACATGATTTGTAGGTTACTTCTTAGTATTCATTATATTGGACTTCCCCTTGATGTTGAATTCTGGAAATAAGAATGACCAGAGAGATGTCTTATTTGCAGTGGTTGTCCTATAAAGAATACTTGCAGGATGATTTTATTCATTGGCCTACCACTTCAGAAGAAAGCTTATCTTGAGCTGGCATTTTTCATGTTTTGAGTTGGATTTTTAAAACTGTACAACTATCTTGTGACTGTTCCTCTAAAGAACCTAACCTTGGATGTGTCCTTTATAAATTACTGCATTCCACAGTAATGCATGGGATGTCATTTCCATACTCCCATCTCCTTGTCCCCACCACCATGGTGGTCAGACCATCCCCAGGTTGATGAAAACTGTCTTAGACTTTAAAATAGCTGCTGCTATCAAACAACAAATTCATTAGATTTAAAGGTGATCTCTTGTGAATAATTTTATTTATGTGAGGTTTCTTCCATAGGGGCTCTTTTATGGAAGATTGAGCAAAAAACCAATAAAGCTTTTGCTTGTGGCAAAGTAACTATCAGAGGAAAACGTCACTGGTATGAAGCTTTACCTCAAGCAACATTTGTATCCTTGAGTGATGACACAGCCTGGATAATCCGAACAAATGGTGATCTGTATCTACAGACAGGTACCAAAAATAGTTTTTATTTTTCTTCTGGAATTACCTGCTTACTAAATTACATTCTGAGAGAATGCTTCAAAAATTAGTGGAGGTTTTTCAATGAAAATTCCAAGCAAGCAAGGTAGTCAGTTTTTCTTGGAAGAAGTTTCTCCTACAATGGGTTGATGTGAAGTCCTGTTGTAATTCTGTTATGTGATGGCTAGGTTGTGCTCATTTGTACTACAAATTAAAACACTCTACACAATGTTGTTACAAATTAATGAAAAAAATATTAATGTTAATAAATGTGTTCCCTGAAAGAAAACTAAAACAGATAGAAAGTATTAATTGCCTGATGCTGTTTGATTTAATTATGTCAAATAGTTTAAAATCCTTTATGGGGTTATTGGCTTGAAATTCAAACATGCTGGTCTACAATGGAAGGAGTCCTTTAAAATGTATTGTCTGTCAAATGACTAATCCAACAAAGATTCCTGTTGAAGGGTAAGACAGAGCATTATTTATTTATTTAGGAAAATGTTTAAACCACCTTAGTATTAAATAACAATATGCAGAAATCAATGGTTTTGAATCAACATATTTGCCACACTATGTTGTAAGATTCCTTTTCCTAGTAGACTGGCTTTTCAGGCAACATAAAAGGCTGTGCACACAAAGGGGAATCAGCAGATTTTTTTCCCCTGCATACAGTTAATAGGGTTTCATTCTCAGCAAGCCTGGAACCAGCCCATTGTATTCATGCTTCTGTGTCATATTAATGAACAAGCAAATACATGGAAGCATCTATTTGTGTTTACACTTTTCATGCTTTGATGATACGTAATTCAGCAGTGGAAGGAATTTGTGTCTGAGTGGGCAGCTATTAAAATAGAAATTATAAATAAATAAATAGCCTCAGCCTCAATAGGGAAAGTAATTTCTGTGTAAATATTTTTATTTTATTTCTAATCAATAAGCGAATAGTCATCCTGTTGTTAAATACAAAGCTCTCTTTGTATTTAAGATCAGAATGACTTTTCTCTTATTAATTAGAAAAAATATTCTGGCATTTTTAGAATTTCAAAACATAGGTGTTGATTATTATTTTGCCTTTACTTGTGTACTTTATTATAATAAAAATATGGTTGTAATGATTGAATAGCTGGCCTTTTTCTGTGAGCTACTACTGGTTCTCACAACAAGTATTTTGATTTGTTATACAGTATGTTTTTGTCCTGCAGGAATTCTTAGATGTCTGGCCAACTATGCCTCCTCTCTCCCTGAGAAATTTAATCTCACTGTTGGAAGCTCTATCAAAGATGGCAATGAACTTTAGGAGGAGGGGGATTACCGTATTTTTCGGAGTATAAGATGCACTAACTGCTTATGCTAATCAGGCTATGGTGAAGCTGAAACAGAGTTTTTGCTGTTTGCAAATTGCTGGGAGGCAGAGGCAGATTTCCCCCCCTTGTTTTGCTCCCCAAAAGTTAGGTGTGTCTTATACTTTGGAGCATCTTATACTCTGAAAAATATGGTACATATTGTGCCTCTGCTGTGTCGGTACATATGCGCTCCAGTAATTATACAGGGTCTAATGTTTGATCACATACAGTGCCAAATTCAGTGGCAAAGTATTTCCAGATCTTAGCCCTATGCAAGTACAAAATATTTTATTCCTGCTGCTTAGAAATTTGTAACCGTGCTAATGGGAATAGTGTATGTTGCTTTGCTGCTTTCTCTATACTGTTTAAAAATTCTGATAGGTATAACATGTGTATGCATTTGTATAGAAATTCATTTCAACAGGGCATGATATATCCGGATCTGGGAAAAAGCACATTGAACAGGAACCTAGGAATTTCAGATTAGGGCTTTATAAATATAGGTACTACATTTTAATCCTGGCCAAAACCATGGTTCTTTCCTTGTAAATGGTAATGATAAAGATATTAGTTTTATCCTGCAGTACTTTCCCATTAGATTGATTCTCAAACAATCTTAAGTAACTGAATGAACTGGATAACAATTGAAAAGAATTATTGCAAACACAGAGAAGAGAAGTATGTTAAAGGAAAATACTTTGGGTATAGGTCAAAAACAGAGGTAGCTCTATCTTTCTAATTAGATTATAAATTATATAGAAAGGAAATAACACTAAACTCAGAAACTAAAAAAGTGACACACATATTGCTTTTCTGTATTTTACTTGAAGGCCTCAGCGTGGATCGTCCCTGTGCCAGGGCAGTAAAAGTAGACTGTCCGTATCAACTATCACAGATTACAGCCAGAAATAATATAATTTGGGCATTAACGGAGCAACGTGTGCTTCTCTTTCGTGAAGGTGTAAGCAGTTTCTGTCCTGAAGGAGAGCAGTGGAAATGTGATATCATAAGGTAAACAGTCTCTAAACAGTAGGCATGTCCTGTAATAGTTCTTGATTTTGCAAGGACCAGCGTTTTCATCATCTTAGTTTGGACTTGCATGTGTTTAGACAACATATTGCATCATATGAGAAGAGAGCTTCCCAACCAGGACATCAGGTTTTATTGATATATTTTTTTGTTAAATGATAAATGTTTTGAAACTTGGCAAAAGAAGGAAAGAATGTCCATTAAGTTATACAATTTAACATACTTTTGTCATCATACACAATTATTATTACATCTTAATAATTAGAATTGCATACATGTTTTATGCAATGTTTTATGTTCTAGATCCAGATAGTTTTATTCATTCTTTCATTTAAAGAACTTATGAACGCCTGTCTCACATAGGGCTTCTATGTTGGGTCCCAACAACCAATTTAAAAAATGGAATAAAAATAGAACAACCCTTCCACCAGGCATCGGACCAAATAAATTCTTGACCTGACTTAACCTCATCCTAGCTCTGTGCTTGGGGGAAGAGCCAGGTCTTCTGTGAATGATCCCTTCTGATGCAACGAAAGCCGGAATCTCTTATCTGCAATATTTGCAAATTGTTCATGATTGGCTGCTAACAGTTGTATAGTTGGTTATGCTATTAGATTTTGTAAGATTTGAGCAGATTGATTAGCTTTTTAGATTATGTTTAAATTTAGCAGTATTTAATTTTCACTAAGTAGTGTTTGGATATCTTTAAAATGAGCAGTGGCATGATCAAGTAATAATCATTGTTATAGTCCATTGATATCGGTGGAATGTAAGTTTCAGTTTTCTTCAGTAAAATATATCTGCAAATATTAAGTTATGTCCATTGGCTAAAGTAATAAATTATACCATACCATTCTGAATTTAATGTATTGAATTGTAAATAAATAGAATGAGAATGCAATGGGATTCCACTATGGTTGGTATTATTTTAAAAGGAGGAAGGACTATTTTCTGTAAGAATGCTAATAAGCCCTGGCAACAATTCTAATCATCCCTAGAACTGACAGCTACAATGTATTTTATGTCGGGATGCCTTAGAAAACTGTCTGGAATCTACCATTGTTACAGACTGCAATGGTCAGTGCTGATATTCATTAATTCATATAACACTAGCTTTACAGCCAATGTGTTGGCTTCCAATAGGCTTCTGGGTACTGTTCAAATATATATTGGGAGATATCCCCTTGCCTCACCGAGATCCAGATGACACTCTCCCTAAAGAGATTCAGAAAGGCTATTAAAATTTAGCTTTTCTAATGAACTTTAAATTAGCATTAAATATTTACAGTTTTAAAACTGATGATAGTGTAACAGGGACACAGCAATATTTGTGTTTTGAATTTAATGATGTTATGTTCAGTCTTGTAAACTGATAGAAGTTCTTAAGGAATTGGTTGTATAAAAATTGTAAGAAAAAAACCAAGTATTGCTTGCTTTTGCAGTGAAATGCAAGGTCTAGAGCCGGTGTGTATTACTCTTGGAGACCAGCAGACCATCTGGATTTTAGATATTCATGGGAATCTATGGTTTAGAACTGGTGTTGTTTCAAAGAAGCCACAAGGGGACGACAACCACTGGTGGCAAGTAGGCATTTCCTATTCTGCTTCCAGTAGAAAGGGGGGTTATTTGATGGCGAGGCTCAGATTTCTTACTTGCATTCTTAATAATACCCTGAATTCAATCCCAGCCAGAAGATCACAGGAAGTAGATTTGGGGAAGACCCATAAATGATACTGTGCCAGAGCTTGCCTTCCTAAGAGTGGTGAAATCATGCTTCATTTATTAATTAAATCTAGATATCCATTGGTTGTCTTGTTTCTCTGTTATGTAGGAATATTACTTCTAATGTCTGCAATCAGATTCTGGAGCTGGAGCTGGAGCCCTGATAGGAGAGTTACCAAAAATGAGGGAAGGGACTCTTGATATACTACCAAGAGAAAAGTAGTAACATTCAACTGAACATTAAGTTTAATTTCTTTAAGTGAACAATTCAAAAAGAAAACAAAAAAAAGGACAAGAATATAATTCTGAGACAGAAAACACACATTATAACAAAGCTAATAATTATAAACTTTATTTTACAAATTGTAAAGCAAAATGTAGCCACATTCAGAATGGTAACATTCCTTTAGACATTATAGAGGAATACATATATTAGAATGCTGTAAGGATACTGAAGATACAATAACAACAATCAGTGTAATAATGTATTTATATTCTACCTTTTTACTACATTCTGGCAATTTTAAAAAAGGTAAAATGAAGCAGAACATAGCAATGTAGAATGTAGATTAAAATAATAAAATACTGAAATTCTATAACAAAGTCTGGTGAAAGAGGTGCTGCTTTACAGATTTACTAAATGTAAGATAATCAAGATCAAGCCGTCTGCCATGATGAATAAATAACTGCCATGTCTGCCACACAAAAGAAGGTCTTTTTCTGTAGTTCCTGAAAAATAGGATTTGAATTCAAGGCATCTTTCAGAGGGTATTTCCTATTTCCCGCAAGTTTGTATTTGGACTTTAGTAAAAGGAAGAAGAGTGAGTCCCATTTTGGTATAGTGGTGAAAGCATTAGGCCAGAAACCAGGAGATTGTGAATTCTAGTCCCGCTTTAGGCACAAAGCCAGCTGTGGTTGAACCTTGGGCCAGTCATTCTTCCTCAGCCCTCGGAAGCAGGCAGTGCCAAACCACTTCTGAAATCTTGCCAAGAAACCTGCGTGGACTTATTTAGATGTTTACCAGGAGTCAAAACTGAGTTGAGGAACACCCCCCCCCACCCGGATAATTAAATATTTAATTTCACATTGAAGCATTCTTTGTGAATAGCCTTTATCAATGTAAAGATTAATTAATTTCATTTTCTGCCAGTAATGTATGTTGTGACATGTGGATGCTGCTAGGTTGAGAAATGCTTCTTAAGCTTAATTTGTCACTCATTTACTTTTTTGATGGTTTCCATGGCTTAAGATGGCTATATCTTTTGGAAAGTTTCCATCTAATTGGCTAGACCCATTGGGTTATCTAGGGATTCTTGTCAAAAACAGGATTTTTGTCCTCTCATTTCTTTTTTAAAACAGGTACGTTGGACTGCTTGCTGTTAATACAGCTTCTGGATTGTTGAGCATTTATGTCATATCTTGTATTCTAAAGGGACTGTTAAATTAGCTGGGATATTTCCAAGCTACTGATTGTTCTTGTTAACACACCACATAGCTGACTGTAGGACTTATAACAGTTTTTACTGTCCTACTTCCAAAGTATGAAATGCAAGACTTCCAGAACTCTGAATGATACAGTTTTGCATGTCTGTTCTCCACCCCACACCAAAGTCAGAATTATAAAGCCCTTTGGAACATCTTACCCTCTAAGGTAAGATCTGCCCACACCCTTCTATCCTTCCCCAAGAGCTTAAAGACTGGGCCCTGCTGGTTGGGCTGGGGACCAAATGAGGAATTCCATGTGGGAGGTGCCTGCTGGACTGATGACAAACTCCCCCTCCCCCTCCCGCACTTTGCTTTCCATCCATCCATCCATCCATTTTCAGTTATCATATTGATGTATTTTGATTGTGTTGTTTTTCATTGTTTATTTTATTGTTCTATTATTTTATTTCTGCTTCATTTACATTCCTTTCATTTTCTTCCTTTCTATTATTTTGTTATTCTTACTGTAAGCCACCTAGCATAGCCCCACCCTGAGATAGGCAACAAATAAATTTATCAAATAAATAATAAAAAAAATAGAATAGTTGCAAAGCTGAATTTTTTTCAATTCCTCATGAAGAAGTAAATTGATGTTTCCTGAAAATGTGAATGATGAAAGGCTATATGCTGTTGAAAAGAAGTTGTTCCTCTTGTTGGAGTTTTCCTGTGACGTAACAAGAGAGGGCTTAATATGCTCTGAAACTAAATTAGTCTTTTTATGTATTTTACTCCCCTAGGTAAGCATTACCGATTATGTTGTGTTTGATCAGTGCAGCCTTTTCCAGACAATAATCCATGCAACACAAACAGTAGCAACAGCAGCCCAGGCTCCTGTTGAGAAAGTGGCAGACAAACTGCGCACAACTTTCTGGTCACAACAACTTCAGTGTCAACCAAGCCTACTTGCAGTCAATAGCAGCGGTGTTTGGATTTCCTCTGGGAAGAATGAATTTCATGTAGCAAAGGGAAACCTCATAGGCAAGTGCATTTTTGTTTTTATTTGCTGAGGTTGCTTTTAAACTTAACTCGTTGGTATATACACATCTAAAGTCGTTTAGCAATGATTTTATTCCTACCAATTATTTCAAAGTAGAAAGTGTCTGGACCCATTTATTTTGAGCAGTAGTGGTTAATATCTTGTCCATTGTGTCACTCCTGGGCATAACACATGCTGCCAACTCATACATCAATTTGTGAATGGAAGAGGCATGTGGCAAACATGTAGAACTTGATTGTACCAAGTACGCAGATAGCCAAGCACGCAGAGCCTAATGCTTCTTTTCTGGCATATATTCCCCTGGCCTAGTGTACAGTTTTGCCATCTCTATTTTAAATTATTAACATTTGTATTATTGTTCCTCCACAGATCTTCTAAGAAGCTTACAAAGAATGTCTAGGCAGACTTACTTTTTTTGGGTGCTGGCCAGACCAAGTTTTGCTTAGATATAGTGAGGTCATTACATCATGTGCCTTCAAACCAAGAACAAATACAATGTATGCATGTTGTGCTGAGTTTCCAGATTTTAAATTAAAAAATGTATAAAAGATGTTAGTGGTAGAGGCATGTGATTGAGTCCTATCTAGGACATTTTCAATTCACCTGAGACCCATTCTATATTTTAGTTCAATGATATGTAGTTCAATTAATCAGCAGAAACACTGTTTGTAAAAATGAAAAAAAGATAAATCTGCCTTATTTACAGTACCTTAAAATTGAACAACTATATTGTGGAATAGTTTATATATCAAGCCAAATCCAACAGTTATGTAGAATGTATGCTGACATTCTAATATTCTATGTTGGGTTGCTACCAATAACAGCAATAGATATTAAAATGCTTGAAGTTCCAAAATGTATTTCAGGTACATAAGTAAAACTGAGTATTGGATATCAGTTCTCAAGATTCATAGATGCATGTATTAGAATATGAATTAATTTATTCAATATTTCCATATCACAGTAGGCAACCTCATTTCTTCCATACGTTTTGGCCAGTATGACCAAAAACAAAGAAATTGGGATATGTGGAAAGAAAAACTGCCTGAGCAGATTGGAAGTGCTTACACTTCTTGCTCCCCCTCCTTCCCCTATCATCAAGCTAACCAGTTGCCAATCAAGTAGAAGTATATTATAATGCAGACTTTAGGGAGAAAATGCCCTGTTTTAAATCACCTAGAGAGATCTTAAATAGGTTAGATTGGGATAGGAAACATTAGGAAGGAAAGATTATATAGAACAGGGCTGTCAAACTCACGGCTCACAGGCCGGATGCGTCATGCGCTGGCCATGCCCACACCCAGTTTAGTGAAGGAGAAAAAAGTTGCGATACATCACGTGATGATGCCTTGATGATGCAAGTTTGACACCCCTGATAAAGAAGAAAGTGATAGGTCAAACTGGATTGCAAAGAATATCTTGTTTAGGTGTAGCGGACAGGGGGAATGGCCTTAAAGGGCAGGAGGAAGAGCTGCTACCTAAGCAACAGTCAGGTAAGAAGGATGTGGACCCAGACCAACAAAAGTAATGTGAAAAAATGTCTCAGGCAAATCCTTCCTAGTTCACAAGAACATAAGGTGAGGGAGGGGAAAGCACATTCAGACTCAAAAGATTTTGTTACTCTAGCTCTTTTAGAACATAATGCTGCCACATAAGGCATTGGTTTTTCCATGCGGCCTATTTTGTTGGGCTACCTCGGTAAGAATGGAATCTCTTCTCTGAATGCTTAATAATTGTCATTATGAGGTCAAAATGAAAATTGAAACCAGGAATATAGAATACGTTGTTCTTTAAAATAAAAACCTAAAGAACAAAAATGTAGTTCAGACATTACTCACTGCACATGGGAAAGAGGTTGCTTTTATATTGATGGTTTTCCTGTTTTCTTTTGCAGGTACATATTGGAATAATGTTGTGCCTCGGGGCACTGCTTCAGCTACAAAATGGTCTTTTGTGTTAGCTTCTGCAGCTCCAACAAAAGAAGGTTAAAACCAAGTTTCTGTGTGTGTGTGTGTGTGTGTGTGTGTATCTGTGTATAAAATATATTCATCTGTTTCTTCTAGGATAAACATGTAAATTGATCTTTACTACCATTTTGTTTATCCACAAAATAGTATTGGAACTAGGTAATTTAAAAACTTGTTTAGTTCTAAGTTACTGTATTTTTTGGAGTATAAGACACTCCGAAGTATAAGATGCACCTAGCTTTTGGGGAGGAAAACAAGGGGGAAAAAATCTGCCTCTGCCTCCCAGCAATTTGCCTACTTGCAGCAAACAGCAAAAAGCCTAGTCTGCTTCAGCACAGCCTGATTAGCAGAAGCAGCTGATTTTTGCTAGAATTGGCCTTCCGACGATCAGCTGTTTCATGCTGCAGGAATCTCCATTGCCTATTGCCGCCTCCGCGCGCCCCATTTTCAGTCTCCACGTGCTCCATTTGCCGCCCGTTTTGATCCCTGCTGCCCGGAACGGGCCGAAAACAGGGCGTGCAGAGGCTGAAAATGGGTTGCATGGAGGTGGCAATGGGCGATGGAGATCCCTGCAGCCTGAAACAGCTGATCGTCGGGAGGCCGATTCAAGCAAAAATCAGCTGCTTCTGCTAATCGGGCTGTGCTGAAGCAAACCAGGCTTTTTGCTATTTGTTGCAAGGAGCCAAACTGCTGGGAGGTAGAGGCCGAAGGGTGGGGGCCAGCAGGTGGGCAGGGCTTTGGCAACATTCGGTGTATAGGACACAAAGACATTTCCACCCACTTTTGGGGGTAGAAATAGTGCGTCTTATACTCCGAAAAAATGTGGTAATTAATACACAGCAAGAAGAAGGTGAATGCAAAATTGGAAATTCCTGCTCTTACTCTGAGCCTTTAATTTGCACTGTGATTTAAGAATTTACAAAGGTCATCCTTGCCAGTTCCTTTAAACCATTGATTCACTAGGAATCCATATATTACATTTAATAAATGATCAAGTAAAACTAGCTTGGGAATTTGTCATTTACTTTTTATATGTCTTACCTCCTCTACATTTTAACTGCATAATGCTCAGTCTCATGTTTTATAGATATATCAAGTTTTTATATTACCATATTTTTTTCTCAGTGCTGCATAGCCTAAGATTGTTCTGTTCACATTCAGTGTTAACAGTTTTACTTTAGAGCAGTGCCAACGTAGTGTGATAATTAACTAATTTTATGTTTATTTTCTGAGTATTAGAAATAAAATAAATGCTTTTATATAAGGTAAACCATGGAATGAAACATTTGCATATATTTTTATAAATTTAAAATGAATCCTCTCTTATGTGATCAACATCAGCAGTTTGTATTGACTCATGCTCTGCTTGTTGGTTTCCCAGAAACATCTAGTTATTATGGAAAAGAGAATGCTAGGATAAAACAGCCACTGATCTGAAAGAATGATTTTTTTAGTTTTTAAAGAATTGTTTCTTAGCCTTGTTTTTGTTTTAAAAAAATATGGAATATAGGAATAACTTTAAAACAACGTATAATGTGTTTAAAGGTTTCCAAGTATTTGTGAAGTGAATTAACTACAATATGAAGATAATAATACTAATTATATTAATGCAATCCTAGAATGCAGATTTAGCTTCATGTACAAATACCGATTAATTTTTATAAAGGTTTCTAAAGAATAGAGTTTATAATAAAAACTTTGTCCTTCCTTCAGGAAGTTTCTTATGGTTGTCCCAAAGTAGCAAGGACCTGTTTTGTGTTAGTGATCAGAATCCTCAGTTCCATCCTTCAACAGTTCAGCTCCCTTCTGATAATGAAATGGTATATTATTCAGCTTGCCGGGATGCAATATGGAGCTTGAATAGTCTGGGACAGGTCTTCATAAGGACTCTTTCACCCAATTGCCCAACAGGAATGCATTGGACCAAACTGGACCTTAGTCAATTAGGTAAATCTAATTGCAGCTTTAGAAAATTCTTAGCTGAAATGCAGATAATTAGATTCTTTTCTCTGTATAATTGAGTTCACATGCAGAATTGTTCTGATGTATGAAATGTAATGATAATTTAAATTGTTGTGGGTAAAATAGGAGGAGAAAGATGTGTTGGATATGTTTGCCACCTTGAGTTATTTGTAAAAACAATGAGGACGAGATGGAAATAAATAAATAAAAAAGTAAAAACTTAAACAAATGATCACAGCAGTTTTTGAAATTCCTATCATACTGGCTACAGCAAAGGATATGATAATGAACTAGATAACCAGTTGTGTTTTAGAAAAGAATGATCAGTATTTTCAGGAAGAGGGATAATGACGTCACGGCAACAAATTCTATCCTGTTTTGAGTATGATTACTGAGTTATTGTTTTTGCTGCCTAAATGATGTAGTTGAAATCTGATTATAACCTAAGTATTAGATGTCAGTTCTGGGGGCTGGAGTGAAGAACTAAGTTGTTGACACTCTGTTGCTAGCATATATATATATATATATGTATATGTATACACACACACACACACAGTTATCTTTTTTCAGTAGACTCTTCTCTTTGTTACCATCTCTTTCCCTGCCACTATTAGCCATTAACCACCAAAACACCCATAGGGGCAGGTGGAAATAGTTCAAAATCCCAGTTGCACACTGCAGTGGAACTCTGTGAATCAGTGGGAAAGCCCTGAAATGTAGAGATCCCCTGTTACGTTTTACTTAAGAGGAGTAGGGAGATAATGCAGGAATAATACTTTCGAAGCAAATAAAGGTTCTGGATATCGTTTCCCTAGGATTCCATCTCTAACACAGCAAGGTGTTTAATCGTTATCACTGATTCAAGAAGGATCATCAAGCATCATAGTTCATTTTAATATTGATATTCACTGCCCAGCATTGTCTCTGTGGTTGTCTATCATTTTATATAAAAGATGACCATTTGCCTTACATTTTTTTCTGAAAAAGTTTTCTAATTTAATATCAAGAAAACATTTTTGGTTAAATTGCATTAAGCATTAGAGAATTAGCATAATGGATCAATGGATTTTGAAATTTCAACTCTGTTCAGGCAGTTCTTAGTTGAATAGTCATCATAGCATATGACTTAATTAAACTTGATCTGTTATGTTCAGAATTTCTGCAATAAAGTCAAATGGACTTTGGCAATGTGCTGGCTAACAGAAACATATGATTATCTGGATGAATAATTCACATCAGTTTTTGTAAGAAGAAACCCAAAATTGGAATGAGAATAGAAGCTGAAAATATTCTACAATAAGTGTATGTTTGGACATCAAATTGTGTTGTGTGTGTAAATTACTGCCCAGTAATGTAGAGGAGATGGTATGTGATTGTTCCAAAAATCCTGGTACTTATTAGATCAAAACCATCAGCTGTCCATCAAGCAATGAAGTGATTTTTAATAGCTCTACTGAAAGTTAGATTGATACAAAATTTATCCTAATGTTTTCAAATTATTTTTGACTGATTAGGTGTTGTATAACAATATTGAAATAAAGGCGGAATTTAAGAGATAGGCAAAGATTTCATATCCTTTTGAATTGATTGAGTTGAGTTGAGTTGATTTGTATCCAGTTTTGATAAATTCATTTTAAGACTTTATCTTTAGCCATGTACCAGTAGTTAGAATATTTCATTCTTCCACTTGGTTGTTTGATGTGGCACTCTTCTTTCCTTGGTCTAATATATACATACATGTACATACACACACACACGAATAGGCAATTTATTCACATTTTTTCCTTCGTAATGAGTTTTTTGAGTCTTTCTTCCCAGATTGCATGACCTTTTCTTTCAGAGATTTTCTTTCATCCATAGGTAGATAGGTTGGGGGTAGGGGAGAGAAAGAGAGGGAGAGAGAGTGGTGTGTAGGTAGTCCTCAGCCTACCACCACAATTGAGCTTGGAATCTCAGTCATTGAATGAAGTGGTTGTTACATCAGATATTATGTGACTTAGCATATGATTGCTTCACTCAACAATCTTTTTTCCCCACTGTATAAGTACAATATGCTCTCTTTTTAAAACTGCTGTGATTGTGATAGAAAATGATGTTATTTTTCCGTCCAAATTTTATGGTCTCCAAAATGGGATATACTGTATTGAAATGCAATTTTATCTCCCTCTTTCTTCTCATTCCTTTTGGAAGATCATTTCGGAACCTTTTTCCTCACATCATTGGATGTTTCAAGACCTCTGTAGATGTCTCTTATGAAATGATCAATTTTGTCTCTTCCTTAGGACTGTTTGTCTCAGAAACCAGGGCAGGTTTTGTGTCACAAAATTCTGAAGTGACCAGCCTAGTATAGAAGAATTTTAGGGCAATTACATAGCAGGGGATCTGTAAATGACATAGCTTTGCTCATGCTGGCAAATTGGGTAATTTTGGTTGTTTTTTTTCAAGCTGATGCTGAAGGTGTTGTGCTCTCTTCTGTTCACAGTCACCTATAGCAGTGTTTATCAATCATGACAACTTTAACTATGCTGGATGGGGAGTTCTGGGAGTTGAAATCCACACACCTTAAAGTTGCCAAGGTTGAGAAACACTGACCTAGAGGAATTCTTGCCATTTGTTTTTGGTAGAGCTTGTTTAGCTTCATAGTCGATTGGTTACTTTTGTAAGGTGCTGAATGTCTTCAAAATTTCAACTCTGTTCTTATAACATAATACATAAAACGGAGCAGAGGCAAGTAAGGCATCATCTACGGCAGCCATACCTTTCTGTCAGCTCGAACATTGGTGGGTAGCATTTAACTCAGTTGTTGGGGAAAAGCCATTAATGTGAGATTTCATTTCCTGCATACTGCCATATTTGAAAAGGTTATGCGAATTACTGTTTAAGTTCAGTTTCTTAAAAATGAATGCAATAGTGATGGCTTTTAAAGAGCAAAGAATCACACAAGCTGACATTTCTAGGAAAAGCATTCGGTTATTGGAAGATTGACGAACAGCTTGGGGAGAGTTATTTCGCATCATTATATTTTCTGTTTCAATCTTAGAGAAAGCAGCAATGTTGATGCTATTGTTTTAATGAAACTAAAAATGCAGTCCTGTGAATCATATAGCTCTTTAGGATAAGTGCTTCTTATTAGCTTAGTACACTGGGAATGAAAAAGTAACTAATGTTGAGATATTTATCCCATAGATCTCATCAGCAACCATTATTTGCTAGCAACATTTGGAATGTGAAACATTAAAATGTATTTATAGACTTTGTCTCCCAGAGAGAGTTCACTTGAGTTCATGTGAAAACTTGTATCTCTTAATTATGCAACAAATTGTGTTCCTTTACATTGCATGGAGACTTCCTTTCTCTATTCCTCATTTAGTGACATATTATTTTAATAGTATATATATTGTGTTCTGTTACCCTAAGATGCTTCAATAAACAGGAGTTTCTACCGGTACATTAAAAAGACATGATAATAGGCCTGAAAATCACATACTTGCTTTCTAATTACACTGCAATTCAGATTGTAAAGGTAATCTGAAATGGAATGTAGGCTTATTTATTACTGGCAGTGAAAAAGAGAATTCCTCTGTAAGCATAGAAACATCTTCAGTAAAGCAAATAGTAAAGCATTTCCCCCCTTCTCCCTCCAGGTTCTGTATGTGGAAAGAATGTTGAAAGAGGGCAGAAGGGTTCATTCTAGATAATTCAGTATAGCAGTGTCCAACATTGGACCTGGTAGGCACATTTGGTATTTTGAGAGCATATTAGAAGCACTGGTTTTTGGTGGTAGGGACTTATTTGCTTAATAAGTATGATGTCCAAATTATTTTTGATGAAAGGAAAAGTGTGGTTAGATCTCCTTTTCTCATTGTATGTTAAAATGGCCACAGCATACTAGAGAAGAGTATTTTATCTCCACTCACCTGAAATTATTAGTCTGGGACAGGGTGGAATACAGTAAAATCTAACTGGTGTCATAAATCACAGTTAAAGAGGCTAACTAACTGAAATCCCCCATTTCTATTTAGGTGCTATACAACTTACAAGCTTAGCATGTGGAAATCAGCACATCTGGGCCTGTGACAGCTGTGGTGGGATTTATTTCCGAGTTGGAACTCAGCCTCTGAATCCAAATTTGATGCTGCCTGCATGGATAATGATTGAACCACCCATTCAGGTTAAATAACCACATTTCTTTCAACTTTCAACTTGTCATTTTTCTGTATGTTGTTGAGAGGGTCTTGCATTTCTCTAAGTTATTGATCTAAAGATGTTAAAGAAGATTAAAGCTGTGAACTTAGAAATTCTGTTGAATAGGCACACTGTTAGAATGAAATTGTGTTGGAACATTTAGTGTGATATTCTTCACATGTGATTTCAAGAAGGTCAAGTCTATTCATCTTCACAAGGTAAGTGACCTGGTGCAGCAGGTTGGATGTGGGGGGGGGGGGGAAGCAATTGTGGGGAAAATTAGGCCCCAACGG
>JANHFL010003188.1:107454-120167 GCA_032468155.1 Oxyrhabdium leporinum | reverse complement strand
CTACACTTAGGCAAGAAAAACCAAAAGTACACATATAGATTGGGTGAAACCAGGCTTAATAGCAGTAACTGTGAGAGAGATATTGGAGTCTTAGTGGACAACCAGCTAAATATGAGCCAGCAATGTGCATTGAATTTACATTGAATTTCATTTTGTTAGATAGGGTCCAGTGTTCAAGTCTGTCAAGATCCATCTAGATCGGAATTCCAGGCTGATGTCACGGCGGGATCAATGCAGGGGAATGGGGCTCCATATCCCCTCATCGAGTGTTGTCTGCCGGAGGGCCCCCCAAGGGTCTAAAGTCACCCTGTAGGGGTGACTGATAAAGAGGAGCACCCTGCAGGTCACGAAGAGCAACAGCTCTCCTGCTTGACCCAAGGTTCTTTCCCTCTACACTGACGACGAAGAAGAGGTGGCCATAATGGCCGTCGCACAGCTGTGACAGCCAAAAGGAACCAAGATTGTGCTGGAGCAGTGAGAGTGGACAGTGAGCAGAGCTGGGTGAGATGATTCTTTACTGTGCTTAGGACTTGACCCCAAAAGAAAATTAATCCGAAAAGGGGCTCTATGGAACATTTTCTAGCGGTGCCTCAAGAGATTAGAGCCAAATAACACCCAAACAGGAAGTAAATTAAAGTTATAAAATACTGAAAGACTTAAACGTAAATTCTATTGGCACGACTTTGAATAGGCATTCTGAAATGCTGGATATGTGATGGATTATGAGATATTACACTTGAGATTTTGTTTGAACTAGTTTGAAATTATTGGCAAAATAGCTTTAAGGTGGATTTTTAACATTGATTTTTGGCTGAAAGCGCCATCTACTGGATGAATGGATATATAATATGTCATACTCCTAGAATAACAACCTTGAAAAACTTTGATAGGAGAAAATATCACCTGGAGATTTTCTGTATTATTTACTGCCCTACACCTATTTACCTTATGAAGTTTAGAGAAATAACCTTGAAAACCTTGAAAATATCTAATGGAATGATTTTTAAAGACTGGAATTAATTAGCAATTCAAAGAATGGATTCAAAGAGCAAGTTTGAAAACCCCCTGGGTTGTACAAATGGAGCTTATTGACTAATTGTGGAACTATAAAGAATTATAACTACTGTATATTTTGATGAACAATACTAAGATTAAGTGAAAAAGAATAGACTCTGGAGCGATGACAGATTAGTGACAGAATAATGAAAGACTATTTGGACTTTTAAAAACAAGGCAAGATGGTGCAGCAGGAAGATTCGGAGGTATCCTGTAAAGAAATCATCTCGTTACTTCAAGGACTTTACAAAACAATCACGGGGGGCCACCCGGAGATAAAGGACTTACTAAAGGACTTATGATATGATATAAGTGAGCTATATCATGACATAACTGGAAAGATTGAAAATGTGCAACAAGAAACAACGAGTCAAAACAAAGAAATCCAGGAAACAAGGGAAACAATTGGGAGTTTAGAAGACAAGATAGAATTTTGCAACAAACAGAACAAAGAGAAAACAAAGAGATTATAAAGATGGATGAAATAAAGTTGGGAAACTATATATCAGGAGAAAGAAAAATAAAATTGAACAAAATGTACAATATTTTTGGGGAAAAGATAGAAAATTTGCAGACTCGGGTGGAGTGGCACGGAGCTTCTATGGGGAGGTTCCGCCTCTCAGAAGCTCCATTTCGGCCTGTAACGTGCCAGGTGAAGCCTCTGGAAGCCCAAACGGAGCAGCAGAAGGGTAGATCCACTCTGCGGTTCCGCCTCTGTGGTTGTTCGTAAGGGCAAACAACTGCTGTGGTGCTGCAAGATTTGTACTTTTGGGACTTGTTCGCAAATGCTAGGGGGCACTTATTGTGTAACTTTGAACACTCGCTAAGTGAACGCTTGTAACCTGGGGATTACCTGTAGTTATTTTCTGTTTAAAACTTCTAATACAGAATACATTCAAGGCAACATAAAAGGATGAAAAATAAAATACCAAACAGACCTGCTGATATAACTGGCGCTGATTAAAGCATTTGAAACATTATCCAGTCCCTGAAGCCTGAGTTTTTCCTAAATGCCTAAATCACCAGCAGCTCTGCTTCTCTTTGGCATGACTCCTCATAGCAGCTACGGGGATAATGGCTCCCTTTTCTCTCTTTTCCCTGCCTCTGGGCCCCTTAGAGCTTTCTCACAGTAAAATCAAGATACACTCTGAAAGCCATTTCAGTCTTATGTTCTCTTATGTCATCATTTACTTCGTTCTGCATATGTCAGGATTAGCAGCTGCTATGCACTGCAGAGGTAAGCAGACAGAAAAACAGAAGGGAGAGAATATTAATTTCTACTTTGCACCTCACTCTAGTGATTACCATGCCTCCATGATGAAGAAGGGAGACCAAAGCAGTGATCAAAGCAACCAAGTTGTGACTTGAAGCCACAACTTGGTTCATAGTGGTTTTATTTGTTTTATCTTGTTAGCACATGAGTTGATTCAGTAGTATATAAACCCAATAAATAAAATAAGATTTTGCTTTCTTGCCAAATCAACAATACAAAGCAAATAAAACAAATCTTGGTGAACAAGCAATTGTTTTATTTCCCAGAATTAAAATTTCTTTATATAATAACAACTGGTATTATTCCATGCAAATTTGAAAATACAATATTATCTTGTCAAAATAAATAATGTGCCAAAATTTGCTAGCTTTAATCTACTGTTTAAACTGCAAATACTTTGTACTGAACCATTTAGGGTACATTGAAATTCGATCATTTTGACTGAGATTATGTTGTATCATATTCACAGTGATGGAGATGAAGTGCAGATAGAATCTAGGATTTCTTTGAAATATGAAGTTCTGCAAGTATAATTTCCCCCCATTTGATGTATTTCCTAACTTACAAATCAATTTGCCAATGAAGATATTTGCTTACTCATTTTACACTCCAAAATTATTTCTGCTGGCCATACTGATACAAATCATAAATCTGCAACCTAGTGTCATCTTGCTTAAATTTTCTCAAGTTTCTTACCTCTGCTGGTGAATCTGACTTGGGGAATAATTGGTAATTAAATGGAGGCTCATTACTAAAGAATGTGATCTATTCCCTTCGTAGGTGGTGGTTATGGGATGGCTCTGGTTTTCTCCCATGTGAAAATAAATATAATACATTTGTTTTCCATCCTGCTTGTATTGTTCATAAATTGAGAACAGTAAATGTCATGTAAGGAGTAACTAGGATATTCAAAAGTTTTTTATGACACTATAAACCCATTCTGTTTTTCTTAAAATTACAAGCAAGCTGGCTAGTTTCCTTTTACTTTATGAGAACTACACATTTTAAAACCATTGGTTATATTTGATTGAAAGTTTTATTTTCTACACTGGCTTTCAAGGATCTCGAAGAATAACCAATTATCTATGCTAATTCAGTTCTATACCATTTATATAATTCAGTTTTACAGAAATTTTGTAGTTTTACAGAAATTTTTCTTGGGATTTATAAATTAATCCTGTTTTCTTTCTTTCCTTTTAGAAATGCAAGTACTTCATGGCTATAATAGCAGAGGAATTTTTATTTTCTTAATAGTTACTATATAACACTGTTTAGAATCATAGAGTTCTAAATCCAGTCAGTATCATTTGCAAAAGTATCACATCATTATTGATCAATTCATTTTGTGCTTAAAGCACTTCAATTATATATACACACTTCATATTTTTAAATTAATATAGGGTTCATTAGGGTTAAGTCGTTTAAAATGACTTAAGGGTTAATCAAAATAAAAACTGCTATCATTTTCTTCCCCTTCCTTTCACATACCTTTACTCCCCCCCCCAAAAAAAAAAAAATTAAAATTTTTTCCAGACGTTTGAAGGGGCTTCCTGTAATGCATGAAATAGAGCTGGTAGAAAAACCATTTCTCTCCTCAATTTAAGTTAACTGATATTAAAACCCCAAAAGCAATTTAAACAACTTCTGAGCTACTTCAGCAATCTAGATCATGCTATATTACATTGGAGATCAGGAAACTCTCTTGAAGAGGCAGATTTTACAAGAGATGCAGAGATTATTTTAACTCAAAATCTATGCTCCTTTTATCTGCCAGTGTTGTCTTAATCAGAAAATGGTACAATATTGAATAATGATCTCTACTGCTTTATGAAGAGGTTACTTGGATAGCCTTAAGCAATAGAAGCCTTTGCTTATTATTGCCTAGGGCTAAAGTTTTAAACCTAATCTCTCATTATTGCAGAAATATAAAAATTAAAAAATGAATTGATAATTACAATAGTTAAGGCATTAGCCTAGAAGCTGGGAGACCGTAAAGCCCACCTTAGGCACAAAGCCAGCTTGGTGACCTTAAACTAGCCACACACTCTTAGCCCTAGGAAGGATTTCTACTTGTCAAAAAACTGCAGGGACTTGTCCTGGGCTAAACATTTAAATAGAATCTCTCATTATTGCAGAACGATTATAATTAACAAATGAATTAACAATTAGAGTCACTGAGATGAAACAATTTCTCTTTCTGAAAGCTAGGTCAGCCCCAGTGTTAAACAAGAGAAAGATGATACTTAAACACTTGTTGCCTTGTTTATGGAGAAAGGATAAATGATGCTGTTTTCAATGTGGGATTTTTTCCCCCTTCTACGTATGTCCCAGTATGTGAACATGAAGGCCATGATTTATTTGCAGAGGCAAGAAAACCTTAAGTAGGGGAAAAAAACTGAAATATGAGTTACACTCTGGGAATAAACTTTTAACAGTCTGGAGCCAAGTCTCAGAGAATGCTGAAGTAAACAGGAATATTTAAGTGAACAGGACATACAGTATCTTTCACATTTAAGATTTTTTAAGACCTGATGATGTTTGTATTAACAATTCTGTTGTTGAAACACACCATCGCTATAAACAGTTATTTTCCCACTCCCTCTTAAACAACTATCTGCCTTAAAAAAAGGCAAATGCACCAGCCTATGATGTTAGGGTAAATGGAAGAACTCACCTTTTTTAAAATCCAAATAAAGTAGGAAGGTTAAATTAACACCTTCATCCCTAGAATAGATTTATAGTGGATCTATAAAAAGGTTTTAAGATGACATGCACGTGTCAGTGGGAGCACGCGTTCGGAGTAAATTTTCCTTAGGGCACCCGAGTTCTACTTTGAAAATGAAGTATGTAAAATGAGATTGCAGGATAAGGTCAATGAGGGAATATTCTCATTATAGCAGCAATTGGGCGGTACTATCTGAAAGTATGATGGAGTTGCAAATTGTATTTTTATAAAGTGAAACTTTACTACTTTTAGCAGCTGGTTTTTCTCTTACTCATTTATCTTCTACTTAATTGCCTACTTACTATATTTATGTATGTTACTAATCTCTGCCATTAATTTTTTTATTGGTACAACAATTTTAGCTTGCTTTTCTTTAAAAATAATCTCAAATTGTGGTAATAAAACTAACCAATTAAACCACTGAAAATTTAAAACAGTACAACATTTTGAAACCTTTAGCCATAAAACAGGATTTAAAAAATTGAAATGTGCTAAGTAATACTGTAGTATAAGTTCTGTCAAAAATCAATCAATAGATCTTTAATTGTACTAAAAGCTATCTAACTTGATGCTAGACATAATTAAACAAAGAAACAATTCCATCATTGGTGTGCTTATATCAAGAATGGCTCTGGTTGTCACATAGCAAGCGGATGATAAATGCAAGAATTATGCTGTACAAAGAATCCTACGTTTTTTTACATTTCCTACGTTTTGACCATTAGTAACTCAGATTCTTGTAGAGAGCTTAAGCTTGCAATAAATCAGAGGGGTAAAATTGAATTTACTGAAATTGCATTGATATTCAATCCATGGTGAATATAAAGACATATCACTACTTATTTCAGTGACATTGAGAATTTCTTTTTCCAGAATTGATTAATTTGATCAGCTGTTTATCCATTTATTTTTTTTCCTCCCTTCAGTTACTTTGCCAATTCACAATATAGGATCTCTAACATCAAACAATGTGTTTTCCTTTTGTAGGCAGCCGGAGTTCACTTGATCAGGGTATACTCAGGTCCCAATGATCAGAGTCTGTGGGCCATTGACAACAAATGGAACGTTCATGTGCGCACTGGAATTACAGAGGAGATGCCAGTAGGCACAGATTGGGACCAGGTTCCAGGTACTTAACAAATATATGCTTTGGTTGTAACTTGAGTACAGGTAGCTCTCAACTTACTACGACAATCGAGCTCAAAATTTCTGTTGTTAAGTGAGACATTTGTTAAGTGAGTTTTACCCCATTTTACAACCTTTCTGGCCACAGTTATTAAGTGATTCCTTGCAGCTGGTAAGTTAATAAATTGGTTGTTAAGTGACTCTGGCTTCCCCGTTGACTCTGTTTTTCAGAAGGCTGCAAAAGGTGATCACATGACCTTGGGACACACAACAGTGATAAATATGAACCAGTTGCCTATCATCTGAATTTTGATCACATGATCATATAGACACTGCAAAGGTGGTAACTGTGAAAAACAGTCATGTCACCTTTTTCAATGCCATTGTAACTTTGAATGGTCACTAAATGAACTGTTGTAATTGGAGGACTATCTGTATTGCCAATGCTTGGACCCATCTTAATTAATTTACTTAAATCTTTGTAGCACATTTTGTCTGATTATGCAACAAAACCTCCTCCCTCTTTCAACATCCTAAATTGTGGCACTCATCACAAGATATTGTGATGACCAGTAGATTAAAAAGGAATAAATGGACTCAAATATTTCATGGAGTGTAATTACAGTTTTTAGCCATGAAGATAAAAAATATTTGAAGCTATTCTTTTTTTAAATCCTTTGTTTTCATTAATTCTAATGATATGTTTCTTCTGAATACAGTATCCATAGTATCCATATCAAAGTTTGTACCTCAAATGTCTTGGGTTTTAGGGCTTCAGGCAAGTGAGGTGGTAATAAGCATGAAGACTGTATGGGCACGTTGTCCAAATGGAGATGTAGCACGCCGATATGGCATCACAGATAAAAATCCTGCAGGTGATTACTGGAAGAAGATTCCAGGAAATGTTTCTTGTTTGGCAGGTGAGTGTATCTCCCTCCCTCCCTCCCTCCCTCCCTCCCTATTACCATGTTATTTGGGAGATTATAGCAGGAATACTGTTCATTCAGGATCAGAAAGATGAAAAATACTATCTGTTCTAATCAGTTTGATCTTAATTTCACACAACTCCTCTACATCTACATTTTAAGTCCCACAGACAGCCTTAAAGAGATCGTATTTAATTTTTGATCTCCATTTGGAATAACAAACTGCCATTGTCTTAACTCCTTATTGTAGAACAGATGAGCCATTCACTACCAAAACAAATCATGCAAACAGATATCAGTAGATAAAGTGATACCAAACAAATTCTATTCTAACAACTACTTTCAATTGAATCATTGGACTTTTTCTGTTTTCCCTTTATGTTTTTAATTTAGATGAAGTTGGAAAGAAAATGAGACTAAGGTTCTTTCTCCAAACTTAGTTTACAAGTTTAATTTATTATTATTGGTTGGTCGCACACACAGCTTGATTTTTAGACTGAATTTGGTATTTTTATCCACCTTTCCAGTCCTTCCCAAGAACCTGGGATAGGCAAGCGTTGCTTCGCAATAGCACTTTGATTTATATACCGCTTTACAGTGCTTTACAGCCCTCTAAGCAGTTACTAATATTAAAGGTAGCATCGCAAAATGTAAGCTGTTCCAAGTACAGCAGCTGCCTTTTGTAATTGATTGGTGGGGATTTTGTCAGTGACAATGGTATTCTAGTAGTACTCCATTGTTATTGTTGTTATTGCAAAGACATTAAGTCAATGAGAAAAGTTAAAGTTCACCACAAATCCCATTGATTTCTCGTTGGAGGTAAACTAGATTTCTTGAGTCATTGGTTCTTCTATGTTGTATACTAAAACTAATTTGCTGTTACTGTTTCCCAGTTACGCCTCTAGATGAACTATGGGCAATTGGTTCTTCAGGAAATCTCATTCACCGCCTCACAAAGACATTCCAGCATTCTCATAACATGCAGAAACACAGTGATGCTTCTATATCGTTTCACTCTGATGATTTTGAGGATGAGTGGGAAGTGATATAAAGTGAATAACAGTAAATAAGTAAGAACACATCCTTGGGAATTGTGTCACTTGGGAAATGCCAAGCTTTTGAAGCCACAAACATTTTATAACATTACCTTTTTGAGATATAGGAGACTAATTTATACAGTAGTCCTCAAATTGTTTAGTGAAATGTCTTGTTCAGTATATCTCAGGTGAGGCAGGCAATGCAGCTTAAAGATATTGTGAATTTATCTTTATTCTAGAAGTTGTACTTTGACTATAATGTATCAATTTAACCTCATTAACAGCAAAATGAATTTGCTGTAGCATGCAAGATAATGTCTGTACTATATAGGAAGAATTTCTGTTATATTACCTATTTCTCAGCTGCTGAAAAATACTATTTAGATTTTATCTTGGACATTAATCTCTTAGGGAAAAGTGGGTATGCCTTTAATAGAAAGGAATAAAATACTGTAATTTTTTGAGTGGAAAGAGCTGCACAGTTTAGTGCTCAGATTAAAGTTTCATTATACCTTTCAGAGCTCTACTGAATTTTTTTGCTCTGATTAACTGGGCTAAAAGCATTAGTTCCCCTTATTCTTCACTAACTTTGAGTCTCTTGTGAAATGAGATTATAACTGTCCAAATTCCCAGCCATGTGTAACATGTTCATTGAGACATGTGGACTTTTTGGTTATAAGGTGTCTTGGAGGGCTTATGGTAAGGGGAGATTGCCTTACATGTTTTTCCAAACAATTTAGGCTTTTGTTCCACAGATGACTATGAGAGCTAAACACAATACTATAAGTCATTTCAATAAAGTGAGGGTGGCTCTGTGGGTGAGATTCAGTACCACATTTAACCTGGCAGAATTAAGCCTGTGTTCAGGGTAGATTCTGCATTTCCTTTTGTATCATAATTTATAATCAAATCTAAATATAGTACTAAAGAAGCTTATCCCAAAAGAAAGGTTGTGATACTCATCAGGATTTGCCTTTATAATAGGAAATTTTAGCTACATTAGCTAAATCTTGCAATGTCTTATATTTAAAATGTTTACAACAGAGATGCTTAAATGTATAATTTACTGATCACTGCAGTTTGTGTCATAATTTCTTAAGAACACTGTAAAACAAAACATAATCCCAATAATTTTCATTTATAGTACTTTTTAATATATACATATATTTATTTGAAACCTGAATATTTGAAGCAACTATTATTGAATCTGCAAATGAGCTAACTGAAGTGATACTGGATGAACCTGGGTGGAGATAATGAGATTTTTTTTTCTTTCTAAAACTGCCTGATATAATCCTTTATCAGGATTTTCTGCATAAGAACTAATTTTGACGCCATAGACATACTTGTTAGCAGCAGCACTTGTCTGATCAATGCTATGTTCTTGGTTGATTCTTTTATTTTGGAGTGACCAAGTGGCTACCTTTGTTTTATTCTGAGATCTCATCTATTTGAGTCAGCCTCTGAGGGTTTTTGTAACTAGCTGTCCATCTATCCCTAGTTCAATCCGCATATTACTTTGGAAGTCCTTTGACTACTGGGATTCCGATGCCATCACTTCTCTGAAGTCCAGAAATTTTGAGCAAATGGAGTGGCCCCATGGTGCACTTCTGGCCAAATATTCATATTCTAATAATGAAAAAATGACACACTTGCATTTGTGTGCACCCAAAAATATGTATGAATGTTTGCATGTATATAAACACAATAACACTTTTAAAAATGCACCCCTCTTTCATTATTACTTAGTTTGCTAGATGTTTTATATGGTGCATAATAGTGTGATTGGCTTGATTCATAAATATGAATTGGTGTTGATAGCTCTTCTAAGCCCGGTGAGTTCTTTTGTATCTTCTAACAGTCTGAAATGTTTACCATTATAGTTTCACTTCCATAGACTTGTGGTTTTTCCCCCATAAGCTTTCAGATAAGTGCAATAAACTAGATTTTTTTCTTAAAAGTGTTTTTCTTCTGATATTTAATTCTGGTATATTTATTTATGAAATATATAGGCTGCCCCAATCTATCATGACTCAGTAAAATTATCCTAAGTTGGTTTTATGGAGCTGTATAATAAAGATTTTGAAAAAAATTAATGAAACTTCCAAGAAAACCTTACAGTTTTTTTTTCTACTGTAGGTACTGTAGGTTTAAAAAAACAACAACAAAACTTGTTATTGCACTCAACATATATTTCAATTTAAAAAAACTATTATGGATTTTGGTCAAAGTACCCAGTAAAAAACAGTTTTATATCATCTTATAATAATAAAGGTATTTGTTCTATTATTTGCCACAATTTTCATTATACAAGAAATAGGCTCTTCCTGAATTACTTACTATACATTATTACATTTTTAACTTAAAATGGATAGAGTATTTACACTATCAAGTGTAAGAATAATTGGGATCCTTGAGAAGCTTATATTTCCACTTCTTTTACAGTTTTATGTTCAAGGACAGTTCTCATGCTACTGTAGGTAACAATAATCCAACTCAGATAAAAACAAAGCTGTAATTAAAAATACTGTATTTTTCGGAGTATAAGACGATCCGGAGTATAAGAATCACCTTAGTTTTTGTGGAGGAAAAAAAAAAATCTGCCTCTGCCTACCAGCATCCATCGGTATTCATCTGGCTAGCGTCCTTGCAGCAAAGAGCAAACAGCCTGGTCCGCTTCAGCACGTTATTGCAGCCTGATTCAGCATGAGCAGCTGATTGGCCGGTAGATCGGCCTTCTGGAATCCCCCCAATCAGCTTCTTCCAGGCTGCAAGGATTGCCACAGACCATCGCCACCTCCATGCCTCATGCTTTTTGCCTCTGCACGTTGCGTTTTTGGGAGGTTCCAGGCAGGGGGGAACTGTTCAAAAACGTGACAGAGATCGAAAATGGGGCATGTGGAGGTCGAAAACATAACGCACGGAGGCCGAAAATGCAATGTGTGGAGGCAGCAGTGTCCTGTGGCAATCCTTGCAGCCTTGAACTGGTCTGAAGCGGAGCGTTCGGAGGCTGAAAGCATGAAGCACAGAGGCCAAAAATGCGAGCCACGGAGGTGGCGATGGTCTGTGGCAATCCCTGCAGCCTGGAACAGGTCTAAAACATGATGTGCGGAGGCAGAAAATGGCCGAAGGGTGGGGGCCAGCGTGTGGGCAGGGCTACATTTGATGTATAAGGCACACCCAAATTTTCACCCACTTTGGGGGAGGGGGAGTGCGTCTTATACTCTGAAAAATACGTTAAGTGAATTAAAAACCCAGCTGTTTTATGACACCTTAAAAACTTAACATACTTAGTATAGTAAAAATTATTGTGGCTTAAAGTCCATCAGTTTAAATGCCCCAAACCAGTATTGAAAACAATGACTTTCCTGATCATAGATTTTGAGAATGTTGGAAGGTATCTCCTCCATATATTTCAGCGTGCAGCAGTATGTGAAGACTTATTTCTCATATTTTGAGAAATTTATTTATTTCATCAAATACTCAGTTCTACTTAGTTGGTTGCAGATTGCACCTTTGCAATTTGGTTGCACCTTTGTATTTGTATATTTATGCAACTATATGTATGATTTTTAAGTAATAGAGGGGGTTCGGGCTGGTCTTTACATTGTTGTAAAGCACCCAGAGTAATTTGTTTGAGGCAGTTAACAAAATAAATGTTCAGCTCTCATAAGGAGCTAAATTGACTCAGATATTCAATCAGAGATAACAATCAGGTCTGGGTTTGAAAGGTCTTTGAAAACATGCTCATGGACTTATGGAAATGAATCATGCCTTGATCAAAATCTCCACCAAATTCAGAAAAAGGATTACTGGTTATCAGGATGATAAATGCTACAAAATTATTGTCATTTAAATTATTTACTTATGTCATACATTTGTTTAGGAATTCAAGATAGTATACACAATTTCCCCCACAAGAACAACCAAGTGAGGTAAATTGGGCTGAGATTGATTGAGCCAAGGTCAGCATATGAAATTTCATGGCTGATGGTGCATTTGAATTTGAGTTTCTTTGGTACATTCTGCACCTTAATTACTACACCATATTTTAACCTCCCTCAATCCATGGTCACATATATAGAAATGCAGAAAATGAAACATCATTGTTAACTCTTTGCAAGAATGGTCAACCGACAAAATTCACCCCAAGAGCAAAGTGTACAATTCTACAGCAGGTTGCTGAGAAGGTATGGGTAATAGCAAATAAACTGAGGCTCCTCTTGCATTGAACAGTTAATGAGAAACACAGAATTCAAAGAAAAGAATGTTTCCAACCATGAACTAAATTATAGTATCATAGTTTGGAGATACTTTGTAGCTTTAGGATCAGGAACAATGGATTCTGAATCGTACCAGCGAATTTTATAGGAGAATGCAGAATATCTCTGAACTCTTAAAGCAGTGTGGGTCATGCAACACAACTATGGCTGAAAAAAAATCACATTTTGGAATGACTGAGACAAAATCCTGATCTTTCTTTTCACTGAAATGTTATTTATTTTATTTTTTTACATTTATATACCGCCCCATTCCGAAGACTCGGGGCGGTTTACAGCTTATAAGCAATA